>JAPKLW010001752.1:116929-155362 GCA_026898455.1 Plectranthus barbatus | reverse complement strand
GCTAAACGGGCCGCTATTTTTGTCGGGTTGGAAACTATCAACCCTAACCCTAACCTATCGGTTTTCGGGCTGGCCCGTCGGGCCAACAAAATTACAATTTTTTTATATTTTTTTATTAAACTTAAAAATTTATTATTTTATAAGTAAAATTAATTATTTTTATAATTTAGTACTAACATAAAATATTGTATATTAAGACATTAGATAAATTAAATAATCATATTATTTAATTATAGAACTCCAATAATATCATATTAAATAAATTAATTAAATATATTAATTACAAAAGAATATTGCATGATATATCATATTGCAATATATATATAAGTCTAGTATAAAATTAAATTTTTGTTATGACATAAAGTAAACTATAATAAGTATTTGTTTAACAAGATATTACAATTTTACTAAAATTTTATAAGTTTGTAAATCTAAATAACTTTAAGAATTAAATTTATTTAAAACAATAATTAATATTTAGAAATCAATAATTTCTTAAATATTCTTTTAAATTATTTATTAAAAATAATATTTCTTTGTAATAAAAATATAGGTATATCATTTGTGTGACATAAAATTTACTTAAACACTTCCATATAAATATAAAATAAGTCTAGTATAAAATAGTTGATATTTATTTTTGCAATATTTAATAATTTAATTATATTAAAGTATTTTTATTTTTTCAAAAAAAAATGGAGTGGCCCGTCGGGCCAACCCGTGGCCCGGCGGGTCCAGCCCGTTTAACCCGCAATCCGTTTAGCCCGGACCATTTAGCCCGGTTTCTAATCAGTTAATAAATTTTCAACCCTAACCCGGTATTTAGCTCGGGTTAATCGGGCCAACCCGTCGGTCCCGGGCTAAATTGACATCCCTACTCTCTATATATAGAGGAGATATCATGTAAAAAAATTCTCTATGAGAAAAAAGAATGAATCATGTCCATTAAATCTAAAAAAATCAATGGCTGATATTCAAACAAGCTACAACTAAAACACAATCAAGTAACAAAATAAACAAGCAACAACTAAAACACAACCAAGTAATATTGTAATCAAACAACGACCTGAATACAATCAAATATCTTTCTCATTTTCTCACGCTAAGACCTTTCTCACTGGATCCGCTCCATATATATATATATATATATTAAGATTATTTTATCCTTATAGCTCATATTATTTAAAATTATATAAATCCAAAATAGAGTCAGTTATTCATATGCGTCTTATTCTTCCTAAATTATTTAGGAAACAACTGTAAAAGAAATTAAGAAAATATCCTTCTTTTATAACTGTGAAATTAGGCAATAAATCTGCCCCGGTGTGAAGCCTTTACCAATATTTGGAGCATTTTTTTTTTTTGTAAAGAAATTTCACCATTGCTGTATTCAAATTCTTTGAGACCATCTAAATAAGTCAGTTGATTTGTTATTGTTGTGATGAATGAGAATAATGGCTATATTTGATTTTATAGAATTTAAATAACGAAAGCTATAAGGTGAATATGGTCCCATAATATTATATAGATATTTTAATTAGTTTTGGAGCCATAAAGAGAAATTTAGTAACTGTGAATAGAATCACTCTTCCATTTTACGTTATATTTGAATTATGATGTGTACTACTCCCTCCGTCCCAGTCAAATAGTCTATTTTGATCGGACACGATAACCAATACGAGTATAGATAGAAGAAATTAGTATTTATTAATGAATATGTATTAACTTTCCATTTTAGGTAAGTGAACAATTAAAAGGGACGGACAGAAAAAGAAAAGGTGAACAATTTAAGTGGGACAAATGAAGTATTAAGTTATAATTAATTAGTTAAATCAATCTATATATTATAAGAGATTAATTATGTAATTGTTCCTGCTAAAATCTATTATATTTTTTAATGACTTTTCTCCAAAGAAATACAGCAATATTAGTATTATTTTGTATTTTTATTTAATTTTAATTACTAATATTTTATATTACAACATATTTATATACAACAAACAAAAAAAACTCAATAAAACTATACTTATTGCTTTTTTTAACATTATATTTTTACTAATTTATTTTATTTAGTGTTAATTTTTTTATGAACAAATGATTTTTGTAAAAAATTACTTAAGCATATATATAATATTATTAAATATATTATCATATAAGATATTATTTCTTCAATTCACAAAACATAGAAGTGCAAAGCTAGTATAATAAAATTATATAACGTATCAATGAATATATCAAGATTTACAATCAATATTGTTTTGGAAACCAAAACTGATCTAGATTTCGATTAAACTTTTATAACTGAATTAATAATATAATTAATTAAGTTGACATTATTTATAAAAGGTATCTTATACGTACTCTTATCTAATTGTTATATCAAATAAATTAACTTAATTAGTATATCAAGTTAAGTCCATATCTTTTACGACCATATAAATATAAGTGTAATAGAAATCCAAAATCTAGTAGTAATACGATTCCCAAACTGAATCAAATTAATCTGATCTTGTTTGTATATATTCTTAACTTATATATATATATAGAGTTGCACTACCACAAAACTCTCACACAAAATAATCTAAGCAGCCAAACAAGATCAGCAATATTCAGCAACATTAATCAATGGAATATTCCTCAACCACCACCAACCAACGCCAAGAAACGCCGGCCCGCCGCCTGTGCAGCGGCGGCTGCGGCTTCTTCGTCATGGCCAATATTCAAGGTCTCTGCTCCAAGTGCTACAATGATTACCTCATTCAAATAACCAATGATTTCGAGAAAAAACTCGTTCTCCTCGAGAAAGAAGAGTCGATATCCCGAGAAACCGGCGACGCAATATCGAAGCCGCCGTCGTCGGCGAGAACGAGAACGAAATGCAGTTTCAGTTCGTGCAGAAAGAGATTGGGATTACTAGGGTTTGTATGCAGATGCGGAGAGAGTTTCTGCGGCATGCATAGGCTTCCAGAGGTGCATGGATGCGGAATCGATTTCAAGAAGGCTGGGAGGTTTGTGATTGAAGATGAAAACCCTCGTGTTGTTCCCGACAAGATTGCTCATAGAATCTGATTGATTGATCAGAATAAAACTTAATTTTTTTTAAATTTTTTTTAATTTAATTTAATTTTTTTTAAAACTTAAGATTGCTAGCACTTCTCTTCTTCTGTAAAATCTTGACAAGCTCTGCTTCAGTTTTTCTGTATAATGGTTTTTTTTAAAAAAAAAAATTATAGCAGAACAATCAAATCAATGAGAGAGATTCTAATGAAGAGATCTTAATACTCAAGTGAGAGTTACTTTAATTAGCAACAAGAAATTATGATAGATAATTGTTGTGGAAGGTAAAGTCTTAATTAATTGAGAAAAAAGGACTGTAATTGAATATGTGAAAAGTATACTAAAGGAGTTTCAAATTGTTTTCTTCAAAATTCTTAAAAAACGTGTACGTATTAAGATAAAAAATATTAAATAAATCAATGATATTTTTATAAGTATTAGTGGATTGTTGGAGTATTCTCATCTATATATATATAATAGTATATAACAAGCCAAAATATCAAATTTAGTCCGAACTATACGTCTTTTAATTTATAATTCTAGTACCAATTATTTTATTTCATAATTTTATGTCCGAACTATAAAAAAGTATTCATATTTAGAACTAAAAAAATTTTCGGCATCGAAAAACTGACGGAGCATGCCAAATATCCACATCATTTCATTTACAATGTGTCAATTTTTAAATATGACGACGGTTTCCGGCATGCCACGTCAGTTTTCTGATGCCGTAAAATTTCTTCGTCCTAGATTTGAATAGTTTTTTTATAGTTCATACATAAAATTGAGAAACAAAATAATTAGTACTAGAGTTGAAAAAAAAGACAAATAGTTTAGACAAAAATTGATGTTTTGGCTATAAAATATTGATAAACATGTGCATGATAAATAATATATGCGGTGAAAATTTAATATAGACAAGTTTAGTATTTTGCATATATTATTATATAATACATAATAATAATAATAATAATTATTATTATAAATAAATATGTAAAAGTAATAATATAGAAATATGAAAATTCTCTATAACAAATGAGATTGACTAATATTGTGTTCTTGAGACCGAGAGTAGACAATCACATGTTACTAATCTAAGTCATAATTGCCAGACAAGGTATTGTGATAAATCTTATTTCCACGTTAGTAGAGTTGATAATTTTATGCATGCATCTGGATTGAATGTTTGCCCTCGAATTTGTATCTTTAATTTCTATTTTCAAACCCCTTAAATTCTGTTTTTGCAATCTTTAATTTCTAAACTAAAACCTAATTTCTCTATACTCAAACAATGAATTCTGAACTGTGATTAGTACATAGGGTAATTTAGATATACTATTCATCGTGGGTTCGACATCCTATTTTATAAATTTATTTGCCACCATGTCTACAATTAATTTGTGGATATGATCAAATTACCGAATTTATATAAATTATAAAATTATAAACTACCAATATCTAGGTGAAAAATAAAATATTTTTTTATAATTGTTGGGACCAGGCCCACGGGCCCAGGCCCAATAGACAAGTCGGCCCGTACAAGCAAATCCAACCCGGAAGATTAGCTCACTAAAGCCAACAAGACGCTGAAATCTGCCCAAGTCAAGACCTCTCCATCGAGGACCAAAGTGCCTCGATGTCGAGGAGCCGAGCGGGTCGATATAGAGGCGGTCCAGGAAGAGAAACCCTAGCTTGCTGGCGGCGCCCGAACGTTGGAGCCCTAACCTCCCACGAAAATCCCGCAACCATCCCAATATTCGCGGCGAGCCGTTGCAGCTCGATGCCTAGGGTTAGTTAGTTACTGCCTGCTCCTATCCTGTCTATAAATAGGGGGCAGGGGGCTCATTTTTTGTATCCATTCTCTCATAGAAAAATCAAGCTGTAACTCTGCCGAATTTTCATCACATTTACACGCCAATAAACTGAAATTATTTCGTTCATCATCGTCCACTCTTGTTATTTATTTGTCGTTATGTTTTCCTGCTTATCGCCATTATTTGCTATTTCCTAACAAAGTTCTAAGGGCTCCATTTTCTCGTGAAATCGAACCTCAACATTTGGCGCCCACCGTGGGGCCCTTGGGACTACTTTTTCGTTGATTCAATGGCAGGTAATAGCGAGAAAGCTGGAAATCAAACTGGGAAGATGACTGGGGCTCCCTAACCGAGATCCTTAGTCCGAAGGACCTCGTTCCTGTCAACGAGCTGGTGCGACGAACCCTGCAAACCAGCGGCGCCCAGGCCGTACCTCCGGAGATGCTGAATATGATCCTGGCACGACTGGCTGAGGAGGCCGAAGAGAACCGGCGCCGCGTGAGGGAGACGGACTCCAGGATCATGGAGTTACACGCCACTAACCACGCCCTGCGGAGGGAGAACGAGCAGCTCCGCAAGGAGAATGCGCTCAAAAAGCAGCCCATCGTCGAGGAGCCGCTTACTGGTGAGAAGCCTTCAGATCCTCGCAAAAATTTGGCCCAAGACTTAGAGGAGGCAGTCGACCTTGACACACCTGCTACATCTGATCTCGGGCGTGGTCCTTCGGGAGCAACGAACTACCAACCGACTGAGCGCCTCGCCACTGAGCAGCTATGGGGCGAGTACGAGAAGCATCTTGAAGCACGAATGGCTGGGCTGGAGAAGCTCATTCGCCGCATCCCGGGAATCATCCCTCCAGAGTCGCTGATACCGCGAGACAGCTATGCCGACTCACCTTTTACACCTGACATCACCCACACGGATGTCCCGGTGAGGTTTGTGCCGCCCTCGTTCCAGCTGTATAATGGGACGACTGATCCGGAGGACCACGTGGCCCTCTATAAGCAGAAGATGCTGACCACCTCAATCCCAGGCAACCTCCGCGAGGTGTGCATGTGCAAGAGCTTCGGAGCGAGTCTGACTGGACCCGCCCTCCAGTGGTTCGTCAACCTATCGAGGAGCTCTTTCTCGATGTTCTCGGAACTCCATAAGGCCTTCAGAAAGCAGTACTCCAACTGCCGACGTGTGGCCAAGCACCCTGATGCGCTCAATAGCATATGCATTAAGAAGGGAGAGTCTCTAAGGTCCTACGTGGGGCGCTTCAACCAGGAGCTCGCCTCTATACCGAACTGCCCTCCTCTCAGTGCGGTCTTCGCTTTTAAGAACGGCCTAGACGTATCCTCAAAGCTCTATCGTGACTTGACTAGCCACCCTTGCTACGACATGGACTCGGTCCTCTCACAAGCTTGGGCTGAAATTAATTGGGAAGAGGACGAGCCGAACCGCATCGCTCGTCTGAACGAGCAGAAGGCCTACGAGCTCGCTAGTCAGCATCGAGAGGATCGTCCAAGAGGAGGCTCCTCTAACTCGAGGTACGTGGACCGGAAGAACTATCGTAACGAGCGTCATTTTCGACGAGATCACCCTTACAGTCGCACACCGCGAGCAGTGGAGATACCTTATAACCTCTGCATCGACCAGAACTACCTGGTCAACAACGTGCTCAAGGGGCTCGGTGTTGCTGTGAAGTGGCCAGCCAAGATGAAGTCCGACCCCAAGACACGGGATATGAAGAAGTTTTGTGGCTTCCACAATGACCACGGCCACAAAACTGAGGAGTGCCAAGCCCTACGTCTAGAGGTGCTCGAACTTCTAAAGAACGGTTTTCTTACCGAGTACCTGACGAACGAAGGAAAGAACACATGGACGAGGGGCAGGCAGGCCAACCCTACCGAGAACGCAGAGCCCCAGAACAAACTACCACCCGCCGAGCGAATAATCCACGTAATCATCAGAGGGTCGGAAATTAGCGAAAGATTGCGCTCTGCAGCCAAGAGAGCCCGCAGGGTCCTCAACCAGGAGGTCCACCACGTTAGCCCCATGCAGCAGCATGAGGCAATTGAGTTTAACGCCGAGGACATGCCGGGGCTCGTCCACCCGCACCACGATGCGCTCGTGATATCCCTTTTGATATCAAACTGCCAAGTGAAGAGGTTATTCGTAGATAATTGCAGTTCTGTGAATATTATGTTCCTTCAAACATTGAAGGAGATGAAAATCCCGATGAGCAAGATAGAGCCGGTAACCATGACCCTCTACGGTTTCAACAGGAACCAGCAGCGGACGGTTGGGGAGATCACCTTACCCATGTACTGCGGAGGTCTAAACTTGGACGTGAAATTCCAGGTTGTAGACGCCCTCTCCGCGCATAACGCCATCCTGGGGAGACCTTGGATTCATGAGCTTAAAGCGGTTCCTTCGTCGTATCACCAAGTGCTTAAGTTTCCCACTCCTTGGGGAATCCAGACTATCAGAGGTGAGCAAAAGGCGTCGAGGGATTGCTACTACGCCAGTTTTTGAGCCGTCTGTGCGCAGCAGCACAACTCTGCACCGACCCCTGCTAGTCGACCCGAAGCCGAGGAGCTAGAGGGGTAGCCATAGACGAGTTAGATCCGACTCGCACCACTTTCGTGGGGGCGGAGCTCCCCGCCGATGTCAGGAACACCCTTCTGGGGTTCCTTCGAAGCAAGGTTCACGTATTCGCCGGGTCGCACCGTGACATGACCGGAATCGACCCTTCGGTCATCATACACCGCCTCCAGGTGGACCCAAACTGCAGGCCAGTGCAGCAGCGGCGACGGAAGTTCTCCGCAGAGAAAAACTAGGCCATCAACGAGGAGGTACAGAAGCTCATCGATATCGGGTCGGTACGAGAAGTGCACTACCCCACTTGGCTTGCCAATGTGGTAGTCGTCAAGAAGAAAAATGGCAAGAACAGGGTCTGCATTGACTTCACCGACCTGAATAAGGCGTGTCCTAAGGACCCATATCCTCTACCGCACATTGACGCCATAGTCAATGCAACAGCAGAGAGAACTATAACACGATCGACACCCTCTACGGAAACGTGAGGCCTCCCCACGGAAACTCACCTGGTGTCCCACGATCCGCTATAACTCGCCCCGCTAGCGCTCTACAGAGCCTAAACAGAGTGCACGCATAGGAGCACCGCTCCGTGCAAGAGAACGTTCTCTGGAATGATTCTGATCCGCTTGACCCCCGGACTCACGCTTCAGCCCACGGGGCAATATCCCGGTATCCCCTGCACAGTCATACGCTTGCGCTTCCCTGGAACCTTCGTATTGACCAGGAATAGTATCCCGGCTACTCCCTGGCGGAGTTACTCTCTCAGGAAGCACCTCCCGGGCCGAGGGTAGTCTCTTGGACACCTCGAATTTCTGCACTCTGTATCAAGTCCCAACTCAAAGTTTTGATTCCACGGCCTGCCCCGGATAGACCCTACAACCAAAAGGGGCTATTGTAGGGGCCAGGCCCACGGGCCCAGCCCCAATAGACAAGTCGGCCTGTACAAGCAAATCCAACCCGGAAGATTAGCTCACTAAAGCCAACAAGACGCTGAAATATGCCCAAGTCAAGACCTCTCCATCGAGGACCAAAGCGCCTCGATGTCGAGGAGCCGAGCGGGTCGATATAGAGGCGATCCAGGAAGAGAAACCCTAGCTTGCTGGTGGCGCCCGAACGTTGGAGCCCTAACCTCCCCCAAAAATCCCGCAATCGTCCCGATATTTGCGGCGAGCCGTTGCAGCTCGACACCTAGGGTTAGTTAGTTACTTTGTGCTCCTTTCCTGTCTATAAATAGGGGCAGGGGGCTCATTTTTTGTATCCATTCTCTCATAGAAAAATCAAGCTGTAACTCTGCCGAATTTTCGTCACATTTACACGCCAATAAACTGAAATTATTTCGTTCATCATCGTCCACTCTTGTTATTTATTTGTCGTTATTTTTTCCTGCTTATCGCCATTATTTTCTATTTCCTAACAAAGTTCTTAGGGCTCCATTTTCTCGTGAAATCGAACCTCAACATTTGGCGCCCACCGTGGGGCTCTTGGGACTACTTTTTCGTTGATTCAATGGCAGATAATAGCGAGAAAGCTGGAAATCAAACTGGGAAGGTGGTTGGGGCTCCCCAACCGAGATCCTCTAGTCCGAGGGACCTCGTTCATGTCGACGAGCTGGTGCGACGAACCCTGCAAACCAGCAGCGCTCAGGCCGTACCTCCGGAGATGCTGAATACGATCCTGGCATGACTGGCTGAGGAGGCCGAAGAGAACCGGCGCCGCGCGAGAGAGACGGACTCCAGGATCATGGAGTTACACGTCACTAACCACGCCATGCGAAGGGAGAACGAGCAGCTCCGCAAGGAGAATGCGCTCAAAAAGCAGCCCATCGTCGAGGAGCCGCTTACTGGCGAGAAGCCTTCAGATCCTCACAAAAATTTAGCCCACGACTTAGAGTAGGCGGTCGACCTTGACACACCTGCTACATCTGATCTCGGGCGTGGTCCTTTGGGAGCAACGACCTACCAACCGACTGAGCTCCTCATCACAGAGCAACTATGGGGCGAGTACTAGAAGCGTCTCGAAGCACGAATGGCTGGGCTGGAGAAGCTCATTTGCCGCATCCCGGGAATCATCCCTCCAGAGACGCTGATACCGCGAGACAGCTATGCCAACTCACTTTTTACACCTGACATCACCCACACGGATGTCCCGGCGAGGTTTGTGCCGCCCTCGTTCTAGCTGTATAATGGGACGACTGATCCGGAGGACCACGTAGCCCTCTATAAGCAGAAGATGCTGACCACCTCAATCCCAGGCAACCTCCGCGAGGCGTGCATGTGCAAGAGCTTCGGAGCGAGTCTGACTGGACCCGCCCTCCAGTGGTTCGTCAACCTACCGAGGAGCTCTTTCTCAATGTTCTCAAAACTCCATATGGCCTTCAGAAAGCAGTACTCCAACTGCCGACGTGTGGCCAAGCACCCTGATGCGCTCAAAAGCATACGCATTAAGAAGGGAGAGTCTCTGAGGTCCTACGTGAGGCGCTTCAACCAGGAGCTCGCCTCTATACCGAACTGCCCTCCTCTCAGTGCGGTCTTCGCTTTTAAGAACGGCCTAGACGTATCCTCGAAGCTCTATCGTGACTTGACTAGCCACCCTTGCTACGATATGGACTCGGTTATCTCGCAAGCTTGGGCTAAAATTAATTGGGAAGAGGACGAGCCAAATTGCATCGCTCATCTGAACGAGCAGAAGCCCTACGAGCTCGCTAGTCAGCATCGAGAGGATTGTCCTAGAGGAGGCTCCTCTAACTCGAGGTACGTGGACCGGAAGGCCTATCGAAATGAGCGTTGTTTCCGACGAGATCACCCTTACAGTCGCACGCCGCGAGCAGGGGAGATACCTTATAACCTCTGCATCGACCAGAACTACCTGGTCAACAACGTGCTCAAGGGGCTCGGTGGTGCTGTGAAATGGCTAGCCAAGATGAAGTCCGACCCCAAGACACGGGATATGAAGAAGTTTTGTGGCTTCCACAATGACCACGGCCACAAACTGAGGAGTGCCAAGCCCTACGTCTAGAGGTGCTCGATTTTCTAAAGAACAATTTTCTTACTGAGTACCTGACGAACGAAGGAAAGAACACATGGACGAGGGGCAGGCAGGCCAACCCTACTGGGAACGCAGAGCGCCAGAACAAACCACCACCCGCTGAGCGAACAATCCACGCAATCATCGGAGGGTCGGAAATTAGCAAAAGGTTGCGCTCTGCGGCCAAGAGAGCCCGCAGGGCCCTCAACCAGGAGGTCCACCATGTTAGCCCCATGCAGCAGCATGAGGCAATTGAGTTTACCGCCGAGGACATGCCGGGGCTCGTCCACCCACACCACGACGCGCTCGTGATATCCCTTTTGATATCAAACTGCCAAGTGAAGAGGTTATTCGTAGATAATGGTAGTTCCACGAATATCATGTTTCTTTGAACATTGAAGGAGATGCAAATCCCGATGAGCAAGATAGAGCCGATAACCATGACCCTCTACGGTTTCAACGGGAACCAGCAGCGGACGGTTGGGGAGATCACCTTACCCATGTACTGCGGAGGTCTAAACTTGGACGTGAAATTCCAGGTTGTAGACGCCCTCTCCGCGCATAACGCCATCCTAGGGAGACCTTGGATTCATGAGCTTAAAACGGTTCCTTCGTTGTATCACCAAGTGCTTAAGTTTCCCACTCTCTGGGGAATCCAGACTATCAGAGGTGAGCAAAAGGCGTCGAGGGATTGCTACTACGCCAGTTTTCGAGCCGTCTGTGCGCAGTAGCACGGCTTTGCACCGACCCCTGCTGGTCGACCCGAAGCCGAGGAGCTAGAGGAGGTAGCCATAGACGAGTCAGATCCGACTCGCACCATTTTCGTGGGGGCGGAGTTCCCCGCCGACGTCAGGAACACCCTTCTGGGGTTCCTTCGAAGCAAGGTTCACGTATTCTCCTGGTCGCACCATGACATGACTGGAATCGACCCTTCGGTCATCACACACCGCCTCTAGGTGGACCCAAACTGCAGGCCGGTGTAGCAGCGGCGACGGAAGTTTTCCACAGAGAAAAACTAGGCCATCAACAAGGAGGTACATAAGCTCATCGATATCGGGTCGGTACGAGAAGTGCACTACCCCACTTGGCTTGCCAACGTGGTAGTCGTCAAGAAGAAAAACGGCAAGAACAGGGTCTGCATTGACTTCACCGATCGACACCCTCTACGGGAACGTGAGGCCTCCCCACGGGAACTCACCAGATGTCCCATGATCCGCTATAACTCGCCCCGCTAGCGCTCTACAGAGCCTAAGCAGAGTGCACGCATAGGAGCACCGCTCCGTGCAAGAGAACGTTCTCCGGAATGATTCTGATCCGCTTGACCCCCGGACTCACGCTTCAGCCCATGGGGCGATATCCCGGTATCCCCCGCACGGTCATACACTTGTGCTTCCCTGGAACCTTCGTATTGACCAGGAGTAGTATCCCGACTACTCCCTAGCGAAGTTACTCTCTCAGGAAGTACCTCCTGGGCCCGAGGGTAGTCTCTTGGACACCTCGAATTTCCGCACTCTGTATCGAGTCCCAACTCAAAGTTTTGATTCCACGGCCTGCCCCGGACAGACCCTGCAACCAAAAGGGGCTATTGTTTGGGCCAGGCCCAGGCCCAATAGACAAGTCGGCTTGTACAAGCAAATCCAACCCGGAAGATTATCTCACTAAAGCCAACAAGACGCTGAAATCTGCCCAAGTCAAGACCTCTCCATCGAGGACCAAAGCGCCTTGATGTCGAGGAGCCGAGCGGGTCGATATAGAGGCGGTCCAGGAAGAGAAACCCTAGCTTGCTGGCGGCGCCCGAACATTGGAGCCCCAACCTCCCCCGAAAATCCCGCAATCGTCCTGATATTCGCGGCGAGCCTTTGCAGCTCGACGCCTAGGGTTAGTTAGTTACTGCCTGCTCCTATCCTATCTATAAATAGGGGCAGGGGGCTCATTTTTTGTATCCATTTTCTCATAGAAAAATCAAGCTGTAACTCTGCCGAATTTTCGTCACATTTACACGCCAATAAACTGAAATTATTTCGTTCATCATCGTCCACTCTTGTTATTTATTTGTCGTTATTTTTTCCTGTTTATCGCCATTATTTGTTATTTCCTAACAAAGTTCTAATGGCTCCATTTTCTCGTGAAATCGAACCTCAACAATAATTAATGAATCTAGTTGTCTATAATAATTATTGTGAGATTTGGAAATTGAATATTTTGTATATATTTATTTGACAAAATAGTATTGATTAATAACTATTTAATTAAATCACAATGTATTTGAATAAAATAAAAAATAACTTTTTATGAAATAACCGTTCTCACTTTTTTTTTAATAATTACCTCCTTACTTTAATATATAGATTGATTATGGGTATGTGTCTTTTGATGGATTGAATATGAATTTACTCTTAATAGATTATATCATAAATGAACATATTTTTCTTGTATTTTTAAAAATATAATACAATAATTTTAAATTCACACACCTAGATATCTTCGGTAAAGTTTGAACTCGTTACTTAATGGTTACAGACATTGTGTTTTTACCATTACACTCGGAATAAAGATATTATTAATTAACATATTGATATATAATAATATGATCGCCCTTAATTTGCCCTACATAGATTTATATGACTTAATAAAAAAGAAAATTATGATCGTTAATATTAGAAGTACATTTGATAATATAAATATAATATAAATATTGATGGAATGACTGATCATCAATACATATAGGCTATATTTGAGTTTAGCATATTAGATCATGGGCGATTGGCATTGATATTTTTTTTGGCTATTGATATTATAATTTATATCGAAATGGGGATTTATTTATTTATTTACGATTCCTCATTTTGTGTCAAATGAGGAATTATCTATAATTTTCTTAGGAGAATGAATTAGGTATCAAAATACAACTTCACATGGATGGTTCAATATCACGTGCCACCGTGCCCCTCCCTTATCCCCTATGCTGTTGTGATTCAACAAAGCGTTGCTCTAGCACGTGACCGCAGCTACCAAACCTTATTTATATTATAATTATAAAAATAAATCTATAAATAAATATATTAAATGAGAATATATCCACTTATTGCAATAGTATCTCATTTCCTCCACAAAAAAAAAATATATATATATATATATATATTACGTCAATAATAATTTTATTTTTTATTTTTATGTTATTTATTTTTACCATATCGATATATATACAATAATAATAATGATAACATATTATATTATTAAAAATATTAAATCTCTCCAACTTAATATATTTAGTATATTTTGAATAATACAACTATAATTTTTTATGAAATAATTTTGTAAATTAAATTTTTATAGGCATTGTCTTCGATCTATTTTTTTAATTTTTTATTAAAATTATATAAATATTTGGATGTGTAATACAGAAAATGATTAATGTTATAATATACTAATATATATCATTAATGAACAATATTAAGTTTTTTGTAAGAATTATTAAAAACATATAATTTTAATAATTATATTACGATATTATAACATAAGATCTTACACATTACATTTACGCATCGTGCGAGTGTAAATTTAATAAAATACTAAAAAAGTCTCATAGATTTCCTTCCATTTTTTTTTGAAAAACGTGCAATACAAAGTAAAATATATTAAATAAATTTATGGATGTCTTGAAATTATTTATTCATTTTTTTAAGATAACTATATTTCCAATTTTGTGTTTTTCGATCCACTCATGTTCTAGATTTAAATAATAACTATGATTTTTTTTAACGCAAATTCAAGTTTTAAATATTACCAAGTTTATGATCCATACACTTTCATTAAAAACATGTATTTTGAATAATATGGATGCTTTGTGATTTTTTTTACATATGAGATAACATAGATGAATTATATATATCTAAGCTAAAATATTAAGAATATAATAATTAATATGTGTAAAAGATGTCAAAGTTATTCAATTAATATATTGCGAATTTAATATATCCAAATATGTTATTAATGCAGTTTAATTATAAAATATTATTTTTCAACTGAATTTTTATATTCATCTGATAAATGCTATTTATATTTTATAAGTATATATCCTTATTTAGTATTCTTTATACCATTTTTTTAAATAATAAAATATTTTTCATAATATATATAAAATATATATAATACTTAGGTTTATGTGGATGAAATATAAATTTTAATTATCTTATATTAAAATTTAAATATAAGTAAAAAAATATTTCCGTGCAATGTACGGGTATAATTCTAGTATATACTAAAGGAGTTCCAAACTTTTCCCTCAAATTTTTAAAAAAATGTGCACATATTAAAATAAAAATATTAAATAAATTGTATTTACAATTATTAGTTGATGATTGAAATATGTCAATCAATATATATGTTAAAAAATGTGTGGATGTTGAAATAAAATAATTTTTTAAAAAATGATTATATATTATCTTTATTTAAAATTTCTTTTCATATATTTATATTTTAAGAAACGATTCAGTTTTAAAATAGTTAAGATTTACATAAAATAATTTTATTTTGTGTAAAAATCTGAATGAATAATATATGTGGTGAAATATAAAAATTAGTAAAATATCTTTACTGAATTATGAAAATTATCTATGTGGTTATTTATATACAATAGAAATATAAGTTATTAATCAATAAAATAAATAATATTATTATGAATAAAATTATATACTTCCTCCGTCCCGAGTAAATTATCCACATTTCATTTTTCTTCTATCCCACAATATTAGTTCACTATCTTAAAATAACAATTTTTTCACACTCATCAATAAAATATTCATCCCACTACAAACCACTACCACTCACGTACCTTGGTTATCGTGCCCGATCAAATGTGGACAATTTAATCGGGACATAAGGAGAATATTATTTTAAAAAGTATTTAGTGTAAATCTAGTCCTATATATACACCATTCGAAATTCATCACACACCACACCACACCACACTTTCCACCACCACCACCACCACCGCAAAACATCAACAAAAATGGTGACCGTGGAGGATATCCGCCGGGCTCAACGGGCCGAGGGTCCGGCCACCATACTGGCGATCGGCACCGCCACGCCATCGAATTGCGTCGACCAGAGCACCTATCCTGATTCCTACTTCCGCATCACAAACAGCGAACATATGACCGATCTCAAGCAAAAATTCAAGCGCATGTGTAGGATTCATTGATCGTTTTCTATGCTTTCTTTTTGTTGCTTCATCACTCTTCACACTTCTCATTCTGCATGGAAATTCTTGCGCATGGATTCATAATCTCTTGATCGACCCTATGCCTTCATTTAACTTTTCTTCAAATATGAAATCTGACTGAAAATATTCACAAGATTTAGAACTCATCCAAACCCGCCACGTTACCATTTGCTTCTTATTTTTGGATTTCCTACAAAATCACTAATTTTAGGCAAAAATTGCATTAGGCACGCCTAAACGGTTTAGGCGGGTTTTATCCATACCCAAATGAGTTCACACATCCCAAATAAGGTTTATTAATCCCCAATTAGGGTATATTAGATGGGTTTAAGTTGGGTTAATGGATAAAACTCGCCTAAATCATTTAGGCGTGCCTAACTTGAGACCTTCCCCTAGTTTTATGGTAAAAATATTTTTATATTTTTGGCATTCTCAATTTTCTTTCTTTCATTCTTGCTGGTTTTTACTTTTCGGGCTGAGCATTCGGTCGGTTTGGTTGAAAACCGATCGAAATGGCCAAAACTGAATCAATCGAACCACTCCTGAGAACCGATCGAAAACCGAACCAATAGCTTGTTCATCCAAACTGACAATCGAATAGTTTGATTCGATTGTGGTCAGTTCGATTCCAACCGACTATTTTCATATTTTTCAATATTTTAACACAAACAAACTATAAATTCCCAATAAATTAAATATAAAAATTCCAAATAAATCACACATCAAAATCCAATAAGTTAAATAATATATATTATATTATATACTATTAATATATATGAGATTAGATTTTAGGTTTAATGTTTATTATTATTATTGTATTTAAATATTAATAGTATATAATATAATATATATTATTTAACTTATTACATTTTAAGTTCGGTCGGTCAGTTCGGTTTTCGGATTTCGAAAGTAAAAAATTGACAACCGAATCGAAATAATTACAATCGAACCGAACCGTTCAAATTACAATGGTTCAGTCGATTTTTTTGGTTCGGTTTGATTTTCGCACACCCTACTCATTTTATTATTATTAATTTTTTTTTGTTGCAGGCGAGAAATCGATGATAAGGAAACGTTACATCCATTTGACGGAGGAGTTTTTGAAGGAGAATCCGAACATGACGGCGTACATGGCGCCGTCGCTGAACGTCCGACAAGATATCCTGGTGGCGGAGGTGCCGAAGCTGGGAAAGGAGGCGGCGGAGAAGGCCATCACGGAATGGGGGCAGCCCAAATCAAGCATCACTCACCTAGTCTTCTGCACTACCAGCGGCGTCGACATGCCCGGAGCCGACTACCAGCTCACCAAGCTGCTCGGCCTCCGCCCCTCCGTCAACCGCTTCATGATGTACCACCAGGGCTGCTTCGCCGGCGGCACCGTCCTCCGCATGGCCAAGGACTTGGCCGAGAACAACGCCGGCGCTAGGGTTCTCGTCGTCTGCTCCGAGATCACCGCCGTCACCTTCCGCGGCCCCAGCGACACCCATCTCGACAGCCTCGTCGGCCAGGCGCTGTTCGGGGACGGCGCCGCCGCCTTGATCGTGGGCTCCGACCCGGTGGCCGGGGAGGAGCGGCCGCTCTTCCAGCTCGTCTCGGCGGCGCAGACAATTCTCCCCGGAAGCGACGGCGCAATCGAGGGGCATCTGCGAGAGGTGGGGCTGACCTTCCATCTCCGGCAAGACGTCCCCGCCCTGATCTCGAACAACATTGAGAAGAGCTTGAAGGCGGCGTTGGGGCCGCTCGGTATTTCCGATTGGAACTCGGTGTTCTGGATCGCCCATCCCGGCGGGCCGGCGATACTGGATGAGGTGGAGGCGGAGCTAGGGCTGCAGCCCGAGAAACTCCGGTGGACTCGGCACGTGCTGGGCGAGTACGGCAACATGTCGAGCGCGTGCGTAATGTTCATTTTGGATGAGATGAGGAAGGCCTCCGCCGAGGAGGGGCTGAGCTCCACCGGGGAGGGCCTTGATTGGGGGGTGCTGTTTGGTTTCGGGCCGGGCCTCACGGTTGAGACGGTGGTGCTGCGTAGTGTGCCTATCAACTGATGATATATACGTCACTTCAATTGCTGGTCATGATATGATGAATTGATGATCATATAAAAATAAAAATGTGGCAGATGCATTTCCTAAATCAATAAAGTTGTCGTAGCAAAAAATATTAATTTAATTATATTGATATCTCTGACATTTTATTTTCTTACTTTGATTAGAAACGCAAAGGAGATTTTGCAAATATTAATTAGGGAAAATTATGAAAAATATCTTAAATTATTAGTCAATTATGAAAAATGTCCTATTGTTTCCCTTTCCTTGAATTATATCCTAATGTTTCGTTTTATTAATTAAAAATACTCTCAACTATAAAAAATACCCAATATTTCTCTTTATCACTGAATTATACCCTAATATTTGATTTTATGTATTAAAAATACCCTCAATCGTTAAGGATGTTAAATTTTTTATGAATCGTAAATTAAATAATGTGCGATATTTTCATTTCTTTGGTATATATGTGGCATATATTGTATTAAAAATTTAATACCGTTAGCGACGTAGGGTATTTTTAATTGACAAAATCAAACATTAGGGTATAATTCAATGAAATTAGAAACTTCAGGGTATATTTCATAGTAAATGGTATTTTTAGTGGGCAAAATGAAACGTTAGAGTATAATTCAAGGAAAAGCAAACATTAGGATATTTTTCATAGTTGACCAATAGTTTAGGGCATTTTTCATAGTTTTCCCAATTAATTATTTTAAACGTTTGCGTGAATTAATTAACTAAAAAAACTGAAAATTGCTGTGTGCAAAATGGTTGACCCATTTTGAGAACTTGACCCATTTGATAAAGCCCGGTTGGATCGGCCAAGGATTCATTAAGGAAGGAGAAGAGTTTCAGACAATGTCTCGAGTGGATCAGTGTCTTATTTTTTTAATAACTAAAAATATAAGTATGGTCAAAATCGACTAAAATATTTAAAGTTTGAGCTAAAAATGATTGATTTCTAACTGCAGCATACATCAGCATAAACTATAATTTATCTTCTAAAATTCTTATGGTACAAAATTTTAAAATAAATAACCTACAATTAATGTAAATTTAAATTTGAAAGCTGAGATTAATTTTTATAATTATATTCATATTATAAATTTGACATATTTTTTCAATAAATATGCTTGGAGCATACACATTTTTTTTTCTTTAAGTGTAATTTTGATAATAGTATATTTTAAGACCACGAATAAACTAATAACAAATTAATGGAATTATGAAAAAAGAAGAGAAAATTTAAAAAATACTGAAGTGTATATAAAATAGAAATAAAGATTAGACACAAAGTTCAAATGAGTGTGTCGATAAATGAGATATTAGAAATATAGCGATAAAATATGTTTTGTGTGTACAGACAGAGATGAGAGGAGATGGAAAAAAAAAAACAAATATGGATGTAAGCAAACCAATAACATTTACATACATTAATGTTCAAATTCAATATGAATAGATAAATTGAAACGTTCGAATTCAATTATATCGACTTATATTATTGTCTCGTACAAAGTTCAAAAAATATAGTTCAGGACATGGACATGGACTAGAGTTATCTTGAAAAGAGTGATGAGAGTCAAGAAAAAAAAAGAGTGCATACAACCCAACGTCCAAATTTATATAAATAAAAATTACGATAAGTGGTGGTGGAGTTTGTAGAAAGAGTTAAGTCATGAAGACAAATTTATATAAATTAATTAAGATTAATTAGTAATGTAATTTGATGTTTGAATATTCAATTATATATAACAAATTTAAAGTTTAAATAAAATCGGATTTAATATTTCATTGCTATATATTCATACAAGAAATATAATTTATATTAATTTAATAACAAATATTAATATAAATTTATACGTACTGCGCATCGCGATACACAGTGGCAAAGTTGAACACTATTTATTTATAAAAGGTATATAATTATTTTATTTAATTGTTATATCAAATAAATAATATATTGGTATATCTATACGATTAATTTAATTAGTATATCAAGGTTAGACCATATCTTTTTTTGACCATATAAGTGTAATAGAAATCCAATATCAAGTAGTAATACGATTCCCAAACTGGATCAAATTAATCTGATTTTGTTAATATTAATTTTTAGCTTATATATATAAGAGTTTCACAACCACAAAAAAACTCCCACACAAAATAATCAAAGCAGCCAAAGAAGATCAGCATTCAACAACAATTAATTAATGGATTCCTCAACCACCACCAACCGACGCCAAGAAACGCCGGCCCGCCGCCTGTGCAGCGGCGGCTGCGGCTTCTTCATCATGTCCGATATTCAAGGTCTCTGCTCCCAGTGCTACAATGATTACCTCATTCAAATAACCAATGATTTCGAGAAAAAACTCGTCCTCGTCGAGAAAGCAGAAGAATCCATATCCCGAGAAGCCGACGCCGGCGCAATATCGAAGCCGGCGAGAACGAAATGCAGTTTCAGTTGGTGCAGAAAGAAATTGGGATTGCTAGGGTTTGGGTGCAGATGCGGAGAGAGTTTCTGCGGCATGCATAGGCTTCCAGAGGTGCATGGATGCGGGATCGATTTCAAGAAAGCTGGGAGATTTGTGATTGAAGATGAAAACCCTCGTGTTGTAGCCGACAAGATTGCTTATAGAATCTGATCATTATCAATATATGTGTTAGTATGGCTCATATATTGACAAAGGAAGGAGGCAGGCAGATGCCTGCGGCGAGCGGAGCGAAGCGAGCGTAGCGAGAGGAGCGCCGGTACAGGGTATTTTGGGAATTTTACACCTTGTAGGGTTTTAGTATAAATACATGATATGTTGATGTATTTGAGAGATACTGAATCAATAAAATCGACTGCTCCGCCGTGGACGTAGGCACATTGCCGAACCACGTAAATCTTGTGTTCTTTATTTTCTTGTCTTTAATTCGTATGCCAAATTGTCATCGTTTTACAACAATATGAAGTAATAAAATCTTGATTGTCTTTTTTTTTTCTTTCAAAATTTAAGCTGACAAGCTCTTCTCTTCTTCTGTAAAATCTTGATATATATATAGTTTATTTTTTACTTTTTAAAATTTAAGCTCACTTGCTTTGTTTTAGTTCTTCAGTATCTATAATACAATAATAAAATTAAGATATTTTTTATATAATAGAATAAAAATAAATAATAAATTCATGATTTTTTTTATTTTCTTCAAATAGAGAGACCAATTTTGATATTTTAAAATTAAAATATATTCATATATATTGAATTATATTCCATTAATCTCTTCAATTCATAATTTGGTGCAAAATCTTTATAATTTATGTAATTTAATTTTATTTCAACTAGTTGTTTGGTATTTTAATCAATAATTCGTAAAATTTAATCTTATATAAATTAACCACAATTCAAAATTAGTTTAAATTAATACTTATAAAATTAAAATAACAATCTATACTATAACTAAAACACAATTTATTTCAATTTTATTTTACTAATTGTTTTTCTAAGTCATACAATACTAGAATTGACATATCTTTTAAATAATAAATAAATAAATAATATAACAAAATTCATAATTTTTCATTCGCTACAAATAGAGATTAATTTTGATATATATATATATATATATATATATATATATATATTATTTTTAAATTGAGAAAGATACCCACTAACCTTTTCAGGAAAAAAATTATAAAAAATCATCTTATTCACAAATTATTGATGATTTAGTCGTTTTAATTTAAGTACAAGTTTTTGCATTTTATGAAATCATTTTATTTTAAGTTCTCATATTTTAAAAAATGTAATTTTATTTCAACTAGTTATATTTTATTTATGTTATCTATGACAATATAATAAGTGCGATTTTATAATTTATATTATTTCAATTACAAGTAGTATTTTTATTTTCAAAATAAAGATAAATAAAATAAATATATTTTGATATGTGGTTGGTGGTCATTGATAAACTTTGTAAAATTATTGTGGTTGGATTGGGTGATGTGGATAAGAGAGAAATTAATTAAATATTAAAATGGTTGGGTGGTTGCTGATAAATTGACAAATTTTTTCACACTCACCAATAATTTATTAATTATACTACACTCATAAGTATTGATTATCGTGTTATTTTCATTTGAAACTATTAATATGAAACGGAGAGAATAGATTATTGTGAAAGCTGGTAGTCTAATCATCCGATTCTTGAGGAGGACGCACGAAATCAAATTAGAAAATTTATGTCACTAAATAAAGAGAGCTAAAAGGGAAAACTTTTTATTAATTATTCCATATATATATTTAAAAGAGAGCTAAAAAGAGGGAAGCTTTTTAAATAAAAAATATAAATACATCAATTAACAATCTAAAATGCATCATCAAACAATAAGAAAAGACGAAAGTAGTCTACTGCCATAAGGAGAAAATGAATAAAATACCCTTAATTCAATAAAAAAAAATAAAAAAAGAACCCTCTCATATCTAACATTAATCAATTATTTTTTTTTCTTCTTAAATTTAATGAATAATATTGATTTTTTTAATATTCTCTTTTAGAAATAATGAAGTATTTTAAAATCAATCATTAAAATCAAATTCTATATTTATATATGTTCAATTTAATCGATTCTTTATTTATGAATTTTAAAATGTGTGAAGGCCCATTTAACTCATGTGCATGCTTGTAGTTATATGGCTGTCCACCATGATACAAAAAAAAAATGAATCGATTAAATTAAAATTCAATATTGTATGATTAATTAATTATATAATATTGAAGTGAAGCCCCACCATTAATAATCATATGTAACAGACCTGCATTTTGCCAATTTAATTTGCTGGACCATACATATTAATTAATTCATATTATATCTTATATATATTTATATGCATTTGGATCCCATTCCTCCACGTCTAATAATACCGATGCATGGCTATGAAGAATATTTTCACATGGAATGGAATCATATATTATCCCTATAATTTACCATTACACTCCTGACGGAATAAATCGAGTCCCCTGGCTCTGATACCATGTCAAAATCCTCAATTCTCCCTACAAAATAGACTTGAAAAGAAAAGGGACCTCCACTATTATATAATGGTATACGCCTAGGTTTATGACCGATGTGGGACATTCAACAGTAAAATTAAATTATACTATATACTGAACGGAGAGAGTAATTCTTTTATTTTTTTTTTCTAATTCCCAAAAACATTTACAAAAACAATATATTACAATTTATGCAGATCAGGGGTTAGAAACCAAAACTATCCTCACAAATCTGCAGCAACGTAACATGATATTCATCGATCGAGTTTAATTAATAAACTAATTAATTAACACAAAAATCCCTAATCACACCAGATTCAGATTCAATCCCAGATGAAATCATGCAAATTCTTGGTAGTTGTTGCAATGGAATATGGCTTTAGCATTCATCTCCCTCTCGAATCTCCAGATATAGTTCAGACCTACGAGGAGCTCGGTAATGGCGGCTTCAGTCTTTTCTTGATTCGCGAAGTAGAGCGTCTGCAGCAGCAAAACGTTGGTTTTAGGCACCAGATTCTGCTGCTCGAAGCTCCTCTCGCTCTGCCATTTGATCATGTTGTGCGCCAGCGGCGACAGCCACCGGAGAATCTTCTGCAGGGCGTCCCTCCACTCCGCCGCCAGCGCCGGGTCGCTCGCGGAGAAGCCGACGCCTTTGAGCCGGCCTCTCAGAGCGAAGCGGACGCTGTTGGGGAGGAGAGAGTAGAGATCGTCTCTCGCGTCCACGCCGACCAGCTGCGGCGATCGGATCATCTTCTCCATCACGATTATCAGATTCGCGTAGTGGAGTGCGAGCGCCGCCGCGCCGAGGGTGGTGGCGGGGGGTTTGAGAAACTTGGAGCTCAGATCGAAGAAGAATCCGTCGTTTGACGGCGTCGTTTTCGTGAGAGGGCCGGATACGAAGATGCAGGAGCTAGGGTTTTCCGATGGGAAGACCAGTGCGGATGAGGAGGAGAGGCTCCGCGGTAGCGACGGCGGGAAATAGGCGTAGCCATGGCCGACGCCGAACACGAGCTTGATTCTGGCGAGGACGGTGAAGACGGACCGGGCGAGGAGCGGCGTGACGGCGTCGAAGGTTCTAGAAAATAGGGATTTCTCTTTCAAGTACTTAACCTCCTGCTTCTGCCATAGAATCTTCTGCTGCAAATCCATGAGCTTCTTCTTCTCCTTGATCGCGACGGCATTGTCCTTATCTCTGATCTGCTGCAACGATTTCTTCAGCAAATTCTCGAGAACCACGAGCTCGTCCATCTCCCGATGCAGCCTCGCCGTGATCGTCACAAACTGATCGAGCTTCTTCACCATCTTCGACTCCACCTCCTTACCGGCGACGAGCCACCCGTTCGGATCGCGGCCGGCGTCGGCGAAGTCGTGGAGAAGACGATCGAAGGATCGGAGGGAAGAAGCCTCGCATTTCTTGCTGATCCGATCGACGGAGTTGGCGACGGATCGGAGATTCTCCGAGAGCTCGGCGCAGGCGAGGCCGAGGAGGAAGGCGTCGTCGTTTGAGACAATTTTTCGAACACCTTCTAGGCATATGGAGTCTTGCTTGAGACGAGCGATGTTTTTGTCGGAGAGAGATTGCCAGAGGTGGAGGAGCTTGGACATTAGGCCGGCGATCTCGAAGGCGAGCACTCCGACGTTGGATTTCTTGACTGAGGCTTTCTTGGTGGCGGGAGGGGCGGCGCGTGAGGAGTCGAAGCTGTGGGAGATGGAGTTTTTCACTTTGATTAGCCATGTTTCTAGAGCCATGGTGGTCTGAGGAATTGAGAGAGAGAGAGAGAGAGGGAGAAATAATTGAAGATAAGAAGAAGATGGAGGAGTTCTACTTCTTGTATAAAGCTATCATGGGATGTTTGAAAAGAGAGAAGTGTTAACAAATTGTAGCTAAGGGATATATCATTTTAGAGAAAAAGAGATAAAAATCAATTATTTTTTTTTTAAATTATTAATAAATCTTTTTGAGTTTTATACTAATTCTCAATAAAGTATTATTAAAAAAAAACTATATGTCAAAATATTATATGGGTGTTGGTGTGTGTGTGAGAGAGATTAGTGTCAATTTGAAAGTTGAGATAGGCCACATGCAATTGAGAGAGAGAGGGGGGATGAATAATGCATTTAGAAGAAATTGGATTCCACCAGCCACACCACTTATAGTGGACTCAACACGTTTCATTTTATGATTAACTATTGAATAAATTTTATCAATTCAGGAATTGAAAGATAATTTAATTATCGATTTAGTATTCAAAGATTAAATCTTAATTCAGTACTTAAAAGATTTTTAAAAAAAATTCAATTGAGGATCTGAAATATCATACAATTCTCAAGTATTGGATTGAGAATTGTTTTATCTTTTGGGTTTTAGATTGAAAAATATTTTTTTGGATCCTGAATTGACTGAATTGACAATTTTTTTTAATATGTATGCTTTGGCTAGGGTAAAAAAAAAAATAGTGGTTACACTAGGTGACTAGGGCATGTCACCATTTTTTTCTTGGTCATCTTTATTATTATTGTAATGATTTATTCAAAAATGTAATGATAATATAGGAAAATAGTCAACTATAAGGTGAGTTATTATTTATTTAACATTACGTCGAGAGTGTGCATTCAAGTTTGACCAAATGATATTTTTTTTTTTTGAGATTTAAGTTTGGCAGAATGATGGCTTAATTTATTCAATTTCATAAATTATGGAAAGTCAAACCCAATACCAAGGCGATAAATCCCGATTCTTACATAATACATGGTATTGAAATTAGAAATCAAAATCGAGTATTTTGTTTAGATATAATTAAAAAAAAAACTTTGATTTGATTTATTTTATTTGCGAGTTGCTTGGAATTTGCCTACAGATTGAAAGGCAGCAAAGAAAAATAGTAGCTTGCTTTGTCGGTTAATTCATTGGCAACTAATCTGCATTTTCACGTCTCGATATTTGTCCATTTTATTATTTAGATATTTTTTTTATCGAATAGGAATATACTATTAACTAAATACACACACTCGAACACTTAAATATTTTCAGAAAAGCTCGAATCCATAATTTTTCGACAATACTTTTGAGCCTTTGATATTTATATATCAAGATTGCTAGCTTACCACCACCATATATTATTCATTTACGAAAATAAAGAAAATCCTTTTGAATTATTTTCATGCAACTTCTACGTGAGATACGTCACCAAAAACTTGATTTTTAAAAATAAAATAATATTATATCGATCGAGTTTTATTTATGACATCACTATCAATCAACCCAAAAAAAAAAGTGCAAAACATTAAAAAGTACTATGAATGTATTAAAAAATATTTTCAATAAGCTTACAAATTATTTCCGATTAGAATGTCCGTACATTGCATCAACATCCAATATACATATTGCAAAACTTAAAAAATAATAATAATATGTATAATATATTTATTTTCTCGATAATTAAAAATAATAAGAATAATACATAATTGGCTAGGAACGTAAGAGGAAAGAGACGTTTTATTTTTATTTCCTTAATTAAGATTTGATGAATAAATATTTTATATGTATAAGAATATTATGGAACAATTTTGGGGAAAAGAAGCCTGCCTTTTAGAGTTCATTAACAAATTATGGATTCTTTTTTTGGGGAAATCAAAATTATAGATTTTTTTTAATATATCTTCATTTTATGTTTGTAACGAGACATTTGTCGTTTTATACATTGTTAAAAAAATCACCAAAATCTTTCAACCCGTAGCATTTGGTCAAAAAATGTATATATTTTGGTTTCACAAATTCTGCACTATTCTCTAGATAAATTCATTTTGCTGATATTATCACGAAAATAAATAAGAAAAACCCGGACCAAATTTTTTGTCCCACAATGGTATTTCATTGTCTCGAAAATTAATTTTAATTAATGTTTTTATGAAAATAAAAATTAAGTATAATACAAAATACTTTAATTGATTTTTAAGAACAAGAATCAAAATTTTATAAGAACACTAATTATAGTTATGAATTAATCAATTTCATTATTCAGATTTTAGTTAAAAACTGAAAAAATAATTACTAATATTATTATATGCCCTAATTGAACTTATAAAATTAATCCCAACTATAATAAATTAAAATCATAAAAAAAACATTAAATAAGAATTATTAATTTTAATAGTGGAACATGAAAAGTGGAATAAAGGATCCAAACAAAAAAAAAACCAGTTATAAAAAGTAAGAAACTGAAAATGTTAATCACGATTTATATGCTAAACCTCAAATTAAATACTTTGGTTTGATGTGAAAGCTTCTTTATTTATATATATTTGTTTTTATCTCAATTATATGAGTTATGGCAAATGATGTGGAATAAAAGGGGGCCAAGCCTAATGAAAACAAATAGGAAGAATCAAGCCATTAGAAGCTAGCTACTTTATTAATTAAGAATAAAAGGTCCAAAATGTTTTACTATACATCTTTTGACCATTAAAAAAAAGATAAAAGCAAAGGAAATAGACAATTAAGGAAGCAAAAATCCAATATTGGATTATGACCTATAAGTTTGGTATGATTTGACATCATACTTACTAACATTGGACATTAGTCAATGATTTCTAACACCCATTTCTTGCTAATGTGTAGTAAAATTAGGCCACAAACCAATATTTAGTGCAACTATTTTATATTTACTTGCATAATTAAAAGACTTAATCCTTACAATTAACACAATGTTGATCTCCTTTTGATAATTCTCATTCAGAATAATGTTTATGTTGAGGAAAATGTGAGGCTCATTTTTAATTTAATGAAAGGGTCAAAATCCACTCAAAGTGATGTCTTCTCCTACACTCATTTTGCTTCCTTCTCTTTGTCTTGGTCATGCCAATGTATCAAAGTGTGCTTTGCTGTGATTCCACTTTTAAAGTAGTATTTAGAATCAAGACTTTCCACTACAAACATTCCCATTTCCTCAATTAATATTTCATTTTTTTTTTTCCTTTTAGTTAGATTGTGATACATGGTAATAGGCAAAAACTTGCGTTAGGCACGCCTAAATGGTTTAGGCGGGTTTTATCCATACCCAAATGGGTTCACCCATCTCAAATAGGGTTTATTAATCCCCAATTAGGGTATATTAGATGGGTTTGAGTTGGGTTAATGGATAAAACCCGCCTAAACCATTTAGGCGTGCCAAACGTGAGACCTTCCCATGTTAATTTGATCTTTGCATTCAATACATACTTCTTCTATACATTACTTTTCAAATTTCTTATCCCAAATCTAGGTTTTGAAGAATATTATAAGGGTGAGAAAAAACTGAACCGACATTAAAAAATTGATCGAATTGATGAAATTCAAGTAGTTCAGTTCGACTGTCGGTTGATGAACCACATAATCAAACTGAATTCAATCAACGTTGATTTTGAATATCAGAACCAAAATAACCGACCGACCGACCGAATTGCGTTTAGTAAATTAATTATATATATTACAATTTAGATATTGTTTGATGTTTGATTTGATGATTTTGATATGTAATTTGTTTGAGATTTTGATATGCAATTTACATGGAATTAGGATATGAGTTTTTTTAGTTCAGACAATTTTTTGTATTAAAGATGTTAAAAAGCAGATTTTTGCCAATTCCAACCGAGATTGATCATAACCGACTGAATTGGTTGGTTAGGTTGCAAGGGTTATCTGT
The DNA here is from genome assembly GCA_026898455.1 of Plectranthus barbatus. NCBI lineage: Eukaryota > Viridiplantae > Streptophyta > Magnoliopsida > Lamiales > Lamiaceae > Plectranthus > Plectranthus barbatus. Next base: position 126,900 of record JAPKLW010001752.1, on the reverse strand, counting down.
CGGTGTCAGTTACGGTTGATCGGTCGATTGTTTCGACTAGAAATATTTTGGTTAGTTAGGTTGCAAGGGTTATCTGTCGGTTACGATTGATCGGTCAATTATTTTAACTAGAAATATTCATGTGGTTATTAACCAAATCGACTGAATGCTCAGTATAAACTAATAGATGAAGGAAAAGCTATTGAAATGATGATGATGGACATGAGCATAAATAAAAGCAAGCATATCTATATAAAAACTAAATTACTTGAAAGAGATAAAAGAGGAGTTGACAATAAATTGGAAGAGTGGTGAATGTTGGGTGTTTGAAAGACAAAGGGCCCAATTCTACACACACACACACTCATAAACACCTTTCAACAATAAATGATGCACTCCCCACGCCCATAATAACTAGTACTCCCTCCGTCCCATGTAATTAGTCCCATTTGGTTTTGGCACGATAATCAATGTTAGTGAGTGTAGTGAAATTAGTATTTTATTTATGAGTGTAAAAAAGTTTGCTATTTTAGGAAATGGGACAATTAGATGGGACGGACAAAAAAAGCAAATGAGATTAATTTCGTGGGACGGAGGGAGTATTAATCTTATCTCCATAGAGATATTGTGCATTAGGCAAAATTGAAAGATTGTCAATTCAGGACCCAAAAGAAAGTTTAATTATCCATTTATAATCCGAAAAATGAATTTTAAGAGGTCCTGAATTGAGAATTTTTGTGATTTTTTATATCCTAAATCGACAATTCATTTTTTGGATCGTAAATCAATAATTAAACTATCTTTCAGGTCCTGAATCGTAGTTGAATGAGATTTTATTCACAATAATGGAGTTATATCAGTTTCGTTGAGAGAGAATTCAATTGAGTAAGCTTGCACACGTGATTCATGATTGTCTTCGATCATCAAACTAGGAAAAAAAAAAAAAAAGTCTAAACTCAAACCAAACTCCAATTCAATGCCTCAAATCGACTCCATATATTGGAATAATGTAATTCTATCGTATCGTGTCGAAAATTATCATTCACGGTAGTTACCAAACAAGAACATGACAGAGCCTTGCCACACACATTTCTCTCTCTCTTGTTCTTATCTTCCCAACCCTATAAACTAGAAAGGGGGGGACACTCTATTATGGGCAAACTATCAATCAAGAATTCATTGAAAACAAGCCATAAAAAGGCATCCACAATCATACAAAAATAGAAAACAAGCACTAAAATATCAACTTTAGAGCTAGATGAATTGAATCTTTCAGATTTCGTGTAAATCTACGCATGTCGTGTCTAAGGGGAGTGCAAAGGGGGAAGCCAACGGCCCAGGTGGACATCTGTAATAGTTGCAGAAACGAAAATGGTGATCGAAAAGAAGGCCAAAAACATTGTCCCAACACGATATGGTCCACAGATTTTGATCCTAGATCTCCAAATGACATTGTTTTGGGAGACAAACGGCCACATGCTGTGAATCCTAAACAAAATTATAAAACACTAAAACTACCAAATTTATGATGCCATTGAGTACACGCGGCGTGCATGGATAATACGAGGATGGGAAGTTTAAAAAAAAAAAAAACCCACATAAATCAACAGAAAAACATGGAAATGAGCATTTGACGAATGAACTGAACAACACTTTCATGCGTACCTGGATAAAAATGTCCGTCTTATTGAGCTTTCGTATGAAAATGCATTCACGCAAAAAAGGAAAAATGATGATCCACAGTAAAGCTACAAATATAAATTCACAAAGGGGGCAAGTATATTGAACTAGCATAATCAAAGGTGATGGAGTAACAGCTCGATTCAGCAGAAAAGAGATATAAACACTTTCAGCATCTGGCCTACGTACATTCAATCTTAGTGTGAAAAATATCAAAGGTAAAGATCAAAAGACACATGGAGCCTTCCTATCGAAATTAGCCTATAAATCGATGCCATTCAGCTACTAACCATTTCCCTTCGAAATGTACCTGAATGAATGTTTCAAGATTCTCAGACAAATTGAATCGATCACTTGTAGCTCAAAATAATATCCTTATCCATCTGCGTGCAAATAAATGAGAGACGCTTTAGTCTAGGAAATTGATGTGATTCACATAATTCAATAAAAATAAAATGTAGCTTACGTTCTTGGCCAACTCTGCAGCCTTCTCGTCATCAAAACCAAGTGCAGCAAGTATCTTATGCCCTGCAGCCTCCTTCTGCGACCATATTCCAAGACATATATGTGCGGTTGTTACTTCACCGCTTTCACCTGCATCTCTACTAATTTAATTAAAAAAGCACCACTGACAAAAGGCAATAATGTAGCAAAAAGTGATACAAACCAATATTCTTTAGCCGAATAGGTGTTTAAGAGACAGCATAGAATTATGTAGTGTGTTTTTTCTCAAGAGAAGATAACATAGGAGAGCCAAAGATATCTGCCATATGTAACTACCATAACACTTGTTTTATTGCACCTTTTTTATCCAAACACATGATGGAGCTCTAAAAATTCTCAATCTCAGACAAAAATTGCCACAATGATAAAATAAAAAGGAAAACATGAACACAACTTTGTCATTGGGGCTGCATTAGAAAATTATATTCAATTGCAAAATACGCAGAAGACTATTTTGATAAACAAAAATAGATTACTGCACGACGGATGTTACAACGTTGCTGGTAACCATTTTGAGTGATTTGATAGACTTGGAAGAACTTGCTTAATATCAGCTTCTAAATTGATCAGTTAAGGACTTGATATAATTCATATTCCATCTAACCAACAATCAATGTAAGCTCAAAAACAATACTTTCCCACGGTTCAAAACATTAACTAAGGCCAAAAAGTCCATTGAAACACTTTGTTACAAAGGAAACAATGCTATGAGCCCCCCTACCCTGCAGGGACTTTTCATTGAAATTAAAAACACATTAGGGGGTGCTTTGCTGATTCGTTTCGAGAGGAGGGAACAATAATGGAATGGCACATGGGTGCATGGCAACCTCAGTAGTACTTTGATACCATTTTATGAGAATGATTCATCCCTCAAATTTTCCAGGAAATACCAAAAGTAGACATCTAAGTATTATAAGAAAGGTTTTAGACAAATATCTTCGATTCAAGTTTCCGGTGGAAAAAAGTTGCTCATATTGATGAAAATTCATGAATATTTATCCGACTGATATGATAAGATAAGGTCCTAAGGATATGTTAAGAGTCCCATATGAATGCTGTTGCAATATAGCAAGTACCTGACTTCAGCTTCTCTTCAACTGCCCAGTCAAGAGCCTTCCGAGCTGGTTCAGTCAACGGAGGATGCTCAGGACTGAAGAAGTACATGTCCGATTTCCCTAACAAGTTTACAGTTTCGTCTCGAACCTTAAAGAGTGTAATTCCGTTCTCCCTCAGAAATTTTGCTGCCAAACTGGTTCCTGCAACATCAACAATTCACTTTCATAGCTTACAATCAGCCAAGAAATCATTCGGCTCCTAACTACCAAGGTCTTCATAAACAAAATGTGATTCTTTTATAGCTGCATTTCTGATAAAAAAAAAAAAAACCAGATGTTTGATATCAAAATGAAACAAGCTAGGAACAAAGTATATCTTAGCAATGAAATCGAGATTTTCAGACCTTCAACCAAAATGCCCATGAGCAGAGCTTCTGTTCCAGTATTCGGAAACTTGAGCTTCCGAGCCTCCAGCTCTGCCATAGCAAACGATTTTATCGACCTTGCTGACCATCTACAATCACCAGTTTCGCATAAATCTTAGCCACGCAAACACAATAATGCATTTAATATCAATTCATAATTTAAAAAGAAACAAATAAATAAGAAAACACAACCAAAATCTCACTTGACATTCTTATCAGAACCGACCCCCTCTATCTTTCTGCAAAACAAAACACATCAAAATTCACGGTGCGAGAAACATGAGTTTTCCTACAATAATTAACAGAAAAATCGATTACGTGTGGGGCAGACTGAAGGAGATGGTGGCGACAGCGTAACTACGTCGTTTCGAAGCAACAAGACTGGAACTTGACGGCTGGGTCGACAGCTTTGAGCCCAAAAAATTATTGGGTAAATTGAAATTCAATAAATGCTCAAAGGGTTTTCTGCGAGATTGGTTTGCCGATGAAGAAACCGGCGTAATTGAGAACACTGAAAGCCCTTGAGCAGCCATTAACGAGGAGAGGTTTTGCTTCACAGTTTTTGGTGGTTGGAGTTTCTTAGAAATTCTCGCAAATTACAGTAACTGGAGATTTCTATTTTTGCTGTTCCTTCTTGGATATAAATCTACAGTGAAGATTTTGCAGAAGAAATCTATGGGTTATTTTCAGAGAAGAAGGTTTCGGCATAATCTTTGGTGTTAAATGGGCCGGGTTAGGGTGAACCGCAGGCCCGTTTTCTGCTGGTGAAATATTTAAGCAAGGTAGAAATGATAGAGGAGTGAACATGAGTCAATCCGGCTCGCGAGCTGCTCGAGATCGGTTCGAATAAATTTTAAAATCAATTCAATACTACTTAAGTTGAGTTCGAGTTTTAGCTTCATGATACTCGATTTGATATGTCCGCAAATCTTATCGAGTTCGAGTCGAACTTAGGTTTGAGTTAAACTTACAATTCACGAGTCTTATTAAATTTAATATAATTTAAAATTTTATTCCTAAAAATTTATCATTTAATAATAAAAAATTAATATTTTTAACAAAATTTAAAATAAATTACAAAATCAAACTCAATTGAATCAAGTAGAGCTTGAAAATTTTGCATCTAGCTCGAATTCGGGTCTAACTATACTCAACTCGGTTCGTAATCAACCTAGCTAGAAACACACATTAGATTATGGTAACAATCACACTTCAATTATTAGTTAGGAGGGATGCCATAATCATAATTATCAGTTTTTAAATTAATCACACCTCAAAACATAATGATAACATTTGTTCTTGCCTAAATTCAGTCCAATTTAATTTCTGAAATTTCAGATAAGAATTTCAATCATGTTTTTTGTTTTTTTTTTTTACGAATTGTTGGTTCTAGTTGATCCAGAAACTCTGATAATTAATTATTGTACAATCAATTGAAAATTTTCAATGTTCATACGCGTCGAATCTCATTACACCTCGATCATCCACCCCCTTCGAAGCTCATTCACCGACGGAATTCACGCAGTAATCAACTCTGATAGTTCGGTTTCGCGAAGAATTGGATTTAGGTAAGAATTTTGTCGAATTCTTCTTTTACGAAAGTTTTTGAGGCAATGCCGGTCTTTGAATCTGCTTCTCGACTGCATTTGCAATGTATTGACATGAATTTCTTAAACAGCAAGTTAAATGCTGGAATATCAAGTCAGAGTTAGAGATGAAATCTGCTTCGTATCCCAAGGGGCTTCTATCGATTATTGCTGCAGTTGGAGGGGTTGCCCTGTTCTTACTGCTTGCTTCGACCGTGTTGGTGTCGCAACCCTTTGGCTCCACGATTCGTGGCTATTTCAGTGGTGTTTATAGCCGGAGGAATATGGATTCGGAATCCTCCGATCACAGTTTTCAGCCGATTGTAGAGAGAGAGGAATCCAACTTAACTGTTTCTGCAGATAATCATAGTGAAGCAAATTCTTTCCAAGTAGATCCTCAGAAATTGAATGCAGACTCTTCTGCTGTTGCAACCAACTCAAGTCAACCATATGTTGTTAAATCAGGTGCTGAAATGCTTGATTATCTCTCTTTTTTCTTAGGTGGGATTAATGATTTCTTACATATATGTTTGTTTGAATAAAACCTTGACATTTTGATGTGAATGATTGATGAAGGTGTGAACAGGAATTGATTGGGGAATCTGATGATTGATATTCTTGAATCTTTGTTTCCATGGTTATGTTATTAGAATCTTAGAAATGTTTGGTTGTTGATGATTCCTTTGCCCAGCCCCAGTTAGCTCTGTTCAAAGTCGAGCACTACGAATCATACGCAACCCTTGCCGAATTGATTTTAAACCTTTGATTCTTCCAAATTGGATGTTAAGGTCATCTTTTTGGGTAGCTGTGGTAGAGATGGTTGTATGAGTGTTGGATTCATGGTGTTAAGTTGAAGTAGTCCTACATTGTAATTCACACTGCATATTTCCAATTATGTTGCAGATTGTGATCTTTATAATGGGAAATGGATTCATGATGAAGCTGGACCGTTATATACGAACAACTCCTGCCCCGTGATCACGCAGATGCAGAACTGCCAAGGAAATGGAAGACCGGACAAGGACTACGAGAACTGGAGATGGAAGCCATCTCAGTGCGACCTTCCTAGGTTTGATCCGAAGCAGTTCCTTGAGCTAATGAGAGGGAAGAAACTAGCTTTCATTGGTGATTCAGTTGCAAGAAACCAGATGGAATCATTGCTGTGTATCCTTTGGCAGGTAACAGCAGCAACTTCTAGAATGATTTGATGGTTTGTGGGCGATCAGGGTTTCTGATTCTTGTTCGTTTCACAGGTTGAGGTCCCTAAAAACATAGGCAATAAGCGAATGCAGCGATACTATTTCAGATCCACGTCGACTATGATTGTTCGAATATGGTCATCGTGGCTTGTTCATCACACACCCGAACCATTTGACTTTGCTCCGGCTGGTGTGGCCAAGCTCCATCTCGATGCTCCTGATGACAGCTTCATGGACTATATCACAGGTTTCGACGTGATTGTCCTCTCTTCGGGCCATTGGTTTGCCAAGCAGTCGGTATACATACTGAACAACGAAGTTGTTGGGGGGCAATTATGGTGGCCGGATAAGTCCAGACAGAAGAAGGTTGACAATGTTGAGGCTTTTGGCATTTCTGTGGAAACAATTCTTACTGCAATGGGCACGCACCCGAATTACACCGGCCTGACCATTGTCCGCAGCTTTTCACCTGATCATTACGAGGGCGGTGCTTGGAACACCGGAGGATCATGTACCGGGAAGGAAAGACCTGCCGAAGAAGGAGAGTTGGTTGAAAACGGCTTCACCAGTATAATGCACGAGAAGCAAGTTTCAGGATTTGATCGAGCTGTGAAGAGGAAGACAAACAAGTCGAGGATGAAGTTGATGGATATCACGAAAGTGTTCTCTTATCGGCATGATGGGCATCCGGGTCCATATCGAAGCCCTGATCCGAACAAGATGACGAAGCGAGGGCCCGATGGAAGACCCCCTCCACAGGATTGCTTGCACTGGTGCATGCCAGGTCCGGTTGATGCGTGGAACGAGCTGGTTTTTGAGATTATAAGGCGAGACTTCCATGACAGACAGAAGTAAGCTTTTCTTGATTTGATTCTGTTTCTGATTCCTTGATTTTGTTTTTGTCCCTTGATTGTTGATAGTCCATAGACATAGAGTATTAGAAATGAGGTCTAGGCTAGCTGGTAATCCCTGTGTCCCGCCCGAATTGTTATACTTACCAAATCGAACGTCCTAACCGAATTATTATATTTCTAAAAATGACAACATTTTTATTGTCAGCAATGAAATATTAATTATCTCATATCCTTTAATATTTGGTCTATTTAGGCTCCACCCTTCAACAGCCGCAAATTAAAGCTACAATCTTTTTCTTTTTTTTTTTTTTTTTGGTTTTTTTTTTCTGAAATTTATTATTGAAAACTTAGATTTATTATTAAGTTTTTAATTTATAGATTCTCTTTAATTTTACGTTTTGTTTTTAAATATTTTAAAATTTCATTTAGGTTTTTATTTATAATTATAAAAATATTTGCATTCACTAAGGGTAAAATAGGAGTTATAATGATTGAGTGGTTTGCTTGAATCAATTTATAAAGTCTAATTAGTCATAGATATATATTTGTGTGATAATAGTTTATCACTTTCTAAAATTCTCTGAATATTGTGTGTTTATAATAGACAAATTATCATATAACACCTGATCAATACATAATCGTTTGTTTTAGGCACTTAATAAATCAATTATAACTTCAATCAATTTTTGTACAATCGAAATTGATAATTTTGTACAGAAAATACCAAATAATCTTGAAAAACAGTATGCAAGTAATCGAAAACAATTATCTGTTAATCAAGCAAGCCACAAAGGTTGTCGAACCGACAAGAAGAGCATGTCGATAGTGCAAACAGTGAGACATCGTTTCAGCTTAAGAAAAATAATAAAAAAAATTCTACAAAATGTTGAGATGGAGATGTTGTAGCGTTGTAGGCACTCTAGCTGTAAGTTGATCCTTTACACGAGCCTTAATAGCATTGACGGATTCGTCTTCTTCGACGGAATGGTAGTCTTTTCCGATGGAATGGTAGCCAACCGGCAGTTGGTGAGAGACAGTGTTAGGCAAGATGCTATTACCGTGCACCCATGAATTGTCTCGTTTGCGTAAATCAACAATGAAAGCCTCAAGTGCACTTGCATTCTGTAAGAGATGGACAGCCAGCTCTTGTTCGGGTAATGTCCCGCGATAACCAACCAGCTCGACCCTCCTTAAATGAGGATACCCATGGCCAATGTCATACCACCCCTCCTCCTTTTTATCTGAGGGATCCACGAAGAAGAGAGAACGTTCTTCTTTTATGCCACAACCACCATATGCCTCCAACAAACAATGCAACATATAAATATATCCATCACTTGGTGAACTCAATTGCAACATATATATATTTCTTTTTTACTTTTAATTTTAATATAGGAGGGATCATGTAAAAAAAAAATTCCCCCTGTGAGAAAAGAGAATGAATTATGTCCATCAGATCTAAAAAAATCAGTGGTTGATATTGAATCAAGCAACAACTAAAACGCAATCAAGCAACAAAATAATCAAGCAACAACTAAAGCACAATCAAGCAACATTGCAATCAAGCAACGACCTGAATACAATCAAGCAATGTTGTGAATGCAATCAAGCATCTTTCTCAATTTCTCACGTTAAGAGTTTTCTCACTGGATCCGCTCCATATATATATATATATAGGGTATATGTAAAAACTATCTCATGAATAAACTAAAAACTTATAAATAATATATTTATGAATTACTCCCTCCGTTCCGGTCAAATTGTCCACATTTCAACGAGCACGATAACCAATGCATGTGAGTGCTAGTGGGTAGTAGTGGGATGAATATTTTATTGATGAGTGTGAAAATTTTGTTATTTTTGGAAAGTAGACTAATATTGTGGGTCAGACGAAAAAGGAAATGTGGACAATTTACTCGGGACGGATGGAGTATAAATTAATAACATTTATTTGAATATTAAATACTCCCTCCGTCCCAGGACAGTCGCAACGTTTTCCTTTTTGGTCCATCCCAGAACACTTGCAACATTTCCTTTTTTGGAAAGTATTTTATTAATTAATCACCCACTAAACATACTCTACTCCTACCCCACTATCTCTCATACACCACTATCTCTCCTAATCAACCTACTAATCCTACTACACTATTTCTCCTAATCACTTTTTCTTAATCTCCGCGCACGGTCAAACGTCTCAAGAGACCCAGGACGGAGGGAGTAACATTTTTAATACTTTTTTAACCTTTAATATAGAAATGCTAAATAAACCACCAAAATCACGCCAAAAATAATAAATTTGGGTTGTTCAATTTCAATCTTAACAGTGGGGATTGATTCTTATTTAGCATGTGGAGATGAGATAGTATATGATCACTTTTCTCTCTATATATATGAATTGAAATCGAAATCATACATGCAATATGGTTATATAATACACATACCTCTAGTACAAAAATTTGCAATAGTGGTGATGCACAAATTAAATAAATCACCGGCCTGAGTTTGAAGTGCCATTTCCTCTTAAACTTGAATATCAATTGCTCAAGATTATTCATTTTCAACATCCCAACTTCCTGTAACACAAACAAAGATTGAGAATTATGAAACTGAGAAATTAATGCACCACCATCCATGATCCATACATCTTTACCTTATTATCAAAATATGATGTGTAATATGTATCAATGGT
>JAPKLW010001752.1:0-95832 GCA_026898455.1 Plectranthus barbatus | reverse complement strand
AACTAGAGATAAATTCAGTTCATCTCTGTTTAGAAGTGATGCAGATATCACACAAAAGGTTGGTACATGGGAAAGAACTAGGTATAAAAGTATACAATCAAGCTAGAACAGGATTGGAGGGATGCCCATGTCTAAAGTGCCACAACTTGGCGGACAAATCCTTATTACAAGTTAGTGTATTGGAAAGTAGAGTTGTGGTATACATGAGTTGTGCTTCTTGTATGGATCGAGAAGTAAAAGAACTTTTATCCAGGATGTAGAGATCCTTCATAACTCTGCCTGCTGCAAGAATTGAGCTAGTTCTAGGGTCCTGAATCAGGAAAAAAGAAGTGTGAAACAAGAATTAAACATTGGAATCTGATGTAAGCTTCCTAACTGACAACAAATTGAACTTAAAAGCAGGTAGATACAAGACAGAGTTAAGAGCCAATGAACATGACAGAATCACTTTGCCTATGTGTGTAACCTTTTGAAGACGACCATCAGGTAGAGAGACAGAAATGCTAAATGTAGCAGGTTGAATATCATGAAGAATATCAAGATTAGTGCTCATGTGGCTGGTTGCCCCAGTGTCTACAATTCAAGTGTCCAAGCCAATATAATCAAAAGAACTAAGAGAAGTGGAAGAACACTTACCAGCAACATCAGCAAAATATGCCATGTTTATCATTTCTTTGGAAGCCACGGAACCTTTTCCTTTCACTAATCTATGGCTCTCTTCAACAGCTGCAATTAAATCATCATTCCAATCCAATGGTGATTCAGATGCTTGAGCTGCAATTGCAGGACTCCTCTTCTTCAAATTATCCCACCATTCAGGATATCCTTTAATCTTGAAACAATTCTCTACCGTGTGTCCACTCCTTTTACAATGAGTGCAAAACATACTCCCCCCGTTCCACTTGAATTGTCACACTTACCAAATTTGGCGTCCCAAACGAATTGTCACATTTCCAAAAATGGCAATTTTTTCACACACAACAATAAAATATTAATCCCACTAACTCATTCTACACTCACAACTCTTAATTTATGTGCCAAAAAGAAACATGACAATTATAATGGGACGGAGGGAGTACTTGTTTTGTCCCTTCTGCCAAATGTCTTACTCCTTCCTATATCACGCACACTATGAGAATTACCTCATGCAGCCATGGCTAAATTGTCTGAATTCATGTGCATAATCTCTGTTATTTGTTTGTTCTTCTCAGCCTGTAGCATCATTGAGTATATTTTGTTCACCGGGGGCAAAGGTTCCAACAATAGGACTTGGTTCATTTCGATGTTAAACCCATCGTTCAATCCAAGAAGAAACTCAACCGATCGATCCTCTTCACGCACTTCTTCATACACCTTTCCTGCAACAGCTAGAGCATCCCTTGCACCAGACAAATAATCCTCTGATTTCCCGGTTCCCAAACTTTTAATAATCTTCTCTCCATCCAGTGATGTTTGCAGTTGATCCAGCTGATCTATCAGCTCCTTTAATTTCCCATAATACTCAGTTACTCCCATGGTTTCTTGTCTGATGTTGATGATCTCCCTCTTGACTTGAAACAGCATGGCGAGATTGGAGACTCCGTACCTTTCCTCGATCTTACGCCACAAAATTGCATCATCATTAATGTAAGCAAACTGTTGCACCATCTCTTTGGATATCGAAGCTTTAATCCACGACAAAACCATACTATTTACCTTCCACCATTTTCGATAATATTTCAAATCAGTCGCCGGCATCTTGCAGCTGCCATCAATGATCCCCAACTTGTCCTTTGATCGCAATGCAGTAACAGTCGCATTTTTCCACATTCTAAAATTGGAATCAGTTAGGGGAAATGTGACAAGTTGCATCCCAGGGTGATCGGACCCATGAAGAAGCAACTGTTCTTCATAGAACTCATTAACCTTGTCACTTGCCATGATTGAGCAGCAAAATAAACGAGAAAAAATTATTTCACCATGGCTCTGGTACCATGTTGAAATGAAGAGGAAATCATGAAGAAAAAAGAATCTGGCTGGTAAGTTTTTCCTCTTTTTTATTATTATTGTTCTATCTCTCTACTGCCAAAAACCTCTTACAAATATATATACTGATGGAAAGAAAATAAAAAAATAAAGCGTGTACAATGCAATCAACACTTAATCTATGGTGGTTTTCATAATTTAGAACCCAATCAACACTTAATCTATGGTGGTTTCCATTATTCTAATGATATGTCATAATTTGGGACTTTCACTGATTGATCAACTCCCATACACACATTTCCCACGCAGCTTTTTTCATCTTCATGACCACGTATGCATGAATCTATCTTCCGGAAACTCAACATATATATCAAGTGCAATGTTATGATGCCATCGAGTGAGTACACGTGACATGCATGGATAATTTGAGGATGGGAAGTTAAAAAAACACCACAAAAATCAATAGAACGGACATGGAAATAAACATTTGATGAATGAATTGAACAATATTTTATCCGTGTAAAGTTCCTCGTTTCTCCCTATAAAACTGGCTTGTAAGGAGAGGGGAGCTTTACAATTATATAGTGGTATATTATCAGGTTCATAGTCAATGTGGGATAATTCAACACACACCCCTCACGCACAGCGTTGAGCTTTCACAGAGATCACATCATCGAGATAAGTTAGGTCCCATCATCGGAATAAGTCAGTCCCATCATCGGAATAAATCAAGTCCCATTATCGGGATAAATCGATCCCATCATTGGGATAAATTAAGTCCTATCATCAAGATAAATCAGGTCCCACATCGAACCGAACCTGGCTCTAATACCATGTAAAGTTCCTCATTTCTCCCTACAAAACCGGCTTGTAAGGAGATGGACCATTATATAGTGGTATGTTCCCAGGTCCATGGTCGATGTGGGATAATTCAACAATCTGTACCAGAATAAAAATGTCCATTTTATTGAGCTTCGGATGAAAATGCATCCACCGAAAATGAAACACAATGATCCATAGTAAAAATGCTACAAATATAATTTCACAAAGGGTAAAAGTGTTGAGGTTCGATTTGTGATGAGATATGGACCCTTGGAACTTGTAAAAGATGGGAGAAAATAGCTAAAGAACAATAAAATAATGCAATTTTACTATGCAAAAATGGAGCGCCAATCAAAAATTTGAAGAAGACAAGTATAATAAGGGTCAAAATGTCCTAAAAATGACCTACCGGCTCCTCTTTTATAGTTCAAAAGAAGCCGTTACAACCCTAGAGAATTCAGGAGGTAGTTTCGATTTTCTCGGAGGTCGTGGCTGGAGATTGACGTCTGCACTTTTTTCGAAGGTTGTTTAGCTAGGGTCCCTCAACGGACCTCCGAATTATCTACGGCCAAACCCTTATCTGTTTGACCTCTCCCCAGTGGATTGTGTGGTGAACTCCGTGGTAGTTCCTATTTCTTCGGAAGTGGTTACTGGAGGCTGGCAACTGCGTTCTTTTCGGAGGTTGTTGGGCTAGGGTTTCTCAACGGTCCTCTGGATTATCCGTGGCTGGATCCTTATCCATTTTGACTTCTCCTCAGTTGGCAGCGCGAGGAACTCGGGGGTAGTTCTGATTATTGTGGGGCAGTCGGGTTTGAGTCTTCAATGGTCTTCCGAGTTACGTACGGCGTGGTACCTGCCTTCCCAATCTTCCAAGTAGGTCGTGCGTGCTGGTTCGGTAGTTCCTTTCTAGGATGAGTAGGTCGTGTTCCCTTTGGATGATGGGTAGGTCGTGGAGGTCTTCAGTAGGACCCTTACTGGTAGGCTGTTATCCATACTTCTGGGTCGTGTACTTTAGGAGCTGGACCTTGCCGGTAGTTCGTCTTCCTTTGGGGACCGATTGAGGTCATCATCCGAAGGTCGTGTAGCTCCTTTGGGTACGTCCCCTTGGGTCGTGGTCCAGTGCGCTGGGTATGGGCCTGGTCAAGTTCACTGCTTAAAGGTCGTAGAGCCCGTTTGAGTGCGTCCTCTTAGGCTGTTGTCATCCTTACTGGACCCCCAATCATTCTTGGCTCAACAACATGTCAAACTAGCATAATCAAAGGTGATGGTGTAGTAACAACTCATTTCAGCTGCAGAGAAAAAATGAACACTTAGCATCTGGCCTAAGTACAATCAATCTTGTGTGAAAAAATATCAATATAAATAAAATTTGATTTATTAATTGTCATGTCAACCGTCCACATCAGCTATTACGGCTTACGTGCAAGTTTGACATGATACTAAATTTGAATTTTTTTTTTGTAAAATTAATGTTTTCAATACAAAAATAAAATTTTAATTATTAAACTTAGTTTCTCAATTTAAGTAGAATTTTTATTTTATTTGTTTAAACTAGGAAATCAAAAAGTTGATGAAGTCCAACACATTTTAAACTTAAATACAATTATTAAATTTATTTTAATAATAACTATTATAAAATCAATTCTTAATCAACATTTATTAACACATATATAATTGAATTGCAAAAATCATAAATCTTATTATATGAAAATAATCAATTTATTTTAAAATATTAACTAAAATAATGATTATTTTATGAGTTGGATTTATTTGTGAGTTTGCTAGGTAAGAATATTGTTTAATTTTTCTTTTAGAATGGTGGTCTTTAAATTTGCTTCTTTTTTTTTTTTATAATTTCACTGAGTTTTGGTGGATAAATAATTTTTAAGTGAATGTACGATACGTACGAAAATATGTTATTAGGAGAAAAATATCCAAAATATTCATTTTCTTTTACTAGGATTATATGAATTTAAGAGAGTTTAATTCGGAATTTGGTCGAAATGGTTAGAAAAATGTTATTTATGAAACGAAAATTTTTATTATCTATATCTTTACAAAATATTTTATCAAAGTGGTACCGTTTATATTGAAACTAATGTATTCACTTCGTGATTTCAAACACGTTTTTGCTTTAACATAAGTTATTTTAAAAATATATATATAACAATTTTAGATTGGATGTGTTTGGAATTACCTATTCACTTTTATCAAACTAGTTCTTTTTATAAATGGAAATTTAATTTATAAATATAATTTTCAAATTAATGGGATCGACGACACTCTTATAATGGGAAATTACTAAATTGTAAACTCGGGCACTAAATTATTTCATAATAAATCCCCAACAATTTTGTATTTATGTTGCTGTATATTTCAACGTAAAAAGACGTGGCCACATACTTGATAATTGCAATTAACAATTAATTAAATAATTGACTAGCAAACTGGCATACAACAATAGTAGTCGTCCATGATAAAATTCCTCGATGACTTTCATTTTTTATTTTTAATAAATTAAAACGACAGTTTTTATAAGATGAAAAAAATTGTTTGTTTTATAAAAATGAGCATAACCTAATGCGGGGTCTTAAATTCTATATATAAAAATCTGGGACAAATTTGAAAATAAAGTTACAAGTTTTATTTTCAGTTTAATTTCATGTTCTCATTTTTATTTTTAATATTCATGTACAATAACATTATAGATTTTATTTATGATAACTTTTTAAAAAAAATACCGAACACCAAAGAAGACATGAATTGTTTCCAAAATCAAATCAGTAAATAAAACATAAAATAACGGTTGTAAATATATTCTTCAAGATAAATATATTCTTTTACATAAAATAAATGTACGGGTTGTAACATTCATCTCATCATATATAACTGTATTATTATTATATACATACAAGAATAGTCCATGCATGAACCATGATTAATAAAATTCCCCCATTGACCTTCTATTTATGCTTTTAATTAATAAATTATAGTATATTCTTTGCTAAGTTTACCCAAACGATTAACTCAAAAAACAAATTAGTTCAACACATTATATATAAATGGAGAATTGTCTATTCAGGACCTAAAAGATAATTTAATTATCGATTCAGGACCTGATATTGAGGTTCTGGATTGAGAATTGTATGATCTTTCAGGTCCTGAGTTGAAAATTAATTTTTCGGGTTCTGAATCGATAATTAAACTATCTTTCGGGTCTGAGTTAATAAAACTACTATATAAATATCATGACCATCACTTCTGCTAGACAAAAGATTTGTGCCTCGCACGTAATTTCGCGATCCACATTATTATATAAATATAAAAACGAAATAAAATACTAATATAGAAATTATTGTATTAATACGACATAATTTCGCAAACCAAAAGCAACCAAAAAAAATCTCTAACACACCATGTCCACTCTCAACTCCTACGGCAAGCTCGACGAAGCCGAGCAAGAGCGTCTGGTGGCGCGTATGAAGACGCGCCGACGCATCATGATCATCACCGTCTCCTGCATAGTCCTCGTCGTGGTGGCCGTCGCTGCCTCCGTCGGAGCTACCCAAACCACCAGAAATAACAAAAACAATGGCGCCACCGCCGTCTCCTCCTCCGTCAAGGCCGCCTGCGGCCTCACACTCTACCCGGATTCATGCTACAGCAGCCTCGCCCCTCTCGTCGGCTCTAGAAAAAAAGTGAAGCCTCAAGATTTATACAAACTCGCCGTCCAAGTCACCGTCGACAGCCTCTCCAGGGCGGCCGACCATTTCTTCGACAGCGGCGCGATCGCCGCCTTCAACATCACCGACAACAGAACCCTCGCCGCCGTGGAGGCCTGCCGCGAGCTCTTCTCTCTTTCGCTGGATCATCTCAACGCCTCCCTCTCCGTCCCCGACGCGACGGTGGCGGCGGCGGTGGATGATCTGAGGACGTGGCTGAGCTCCGCCGGGACGTACCAGCAGACGTGCTTCGACGAGCTGAGCAGCGTTGATTCGGCGGCGTTGAGTGATTTCGCGAATGATGTGTTCAAGAACACGACGGAATACAGCAGTAACAGCTTGGCTTTCGTGAGCTCGATCGATGAGTCGATTGATGCGTTGGGGGATATCGGGATGAGGCGGTTGATGAGCCTCGGCGGCGGTGGGGAGCCGGAGTGGCTGTCGGCGAAGGACCGGAGGCTGCTGCAGAGCCCGAGCTCGAGTATTAAGGCTGACGCGGTGGTGGCGAAGGACGGGAGCGGGGGGTTTAAGACGATCACGGCGGCGCTGAAGAAGGTGACGAAGAAGAGTAAGAAGAGGTTTGTGATATACGTGAAGAAGGGTGTTTATGTTGAGAATGTGAGGGTGGAGAAGAATATGTGGAATGTGATGATGATCGGAGATGGTAAGGATGCCACCATTGTTTCCGGCAGCCTCAACTTCGTTGATGGGACTCCCACTTTTCAAACCGCCACATTTGGTAAGTCTAATTTTATACAATTCACTAATTCAAATGTAGTTTAATTAATTATGGAGAATTGTCAATTCATGGCCTAAAAGATAGTTTAATTATCGATTTAGAATCCGAAAGATGATTTGTCAATCCAGAACCCGAAACATCAAACAATTCTCAATCCATGACTTGATATTGAGGTACTAGATTGAGAATTGTATGATCTTCCCAATCCTGGATTGAGAATCTTTGTGATTTTTCAGGTCCTGAATTGAGAATTATTCTTTCAAGTCTTGAATCGATAATTAAACTATATTTTGAGTCATAAATTGAATAAAACTCCTAATTAGGGACTTATAAATCTTAAAATTCTCAATTTAGGGCATGATATTGAGTATTGTATTGAGAGTTTTATAATATTTCGAGTCCTAAATTAAAATTTGAGTGAGTCATCTGTAGGACGTGTGTTTTGAGAGACTTTTGAGCGCATTCTGTTCATAATTCATAGTACATTACACATTTTATTCGGCATACATTTTACCTACAACGTATTCCGCTGAAAATACACATTTCACTCGGAATGCACGTAGTGAAAATGTATTTTGTTCCGCATATTATCTCATTATCTCACAAAAAAACACAATTTCACACAATTTTTTTATAAAATTTAAGGATCTTAGATCCTAAATCTATAATTATAGGAGTATTATCAGTTCAGTTGCCGAAAAATAATATAATTATCGATTCAGGACCCGAAAGATTAATTCTCAATTTAGGACTTGAAAACTCATAAAAAATTTTAATTCAGGTCCTGATCATATATTTCTCAATCCAAGACCTCGATATGAGATCCTAGATTTCGGATTTTGGATTGAAAAATTATCTTTCGAATCCTGAATTAATAATTAAACTATCTTTTGGATCCTGGTTCAACAGTTCTCTATTATACTATATCTATTAATAATACTCCTCAATTATATTACTCTCAATGTTAACATGGAGTATATTTTATAGGTGTGGCGGGGCAAGGATTCATAGCTCGAGACATGGGCTTCCGCAACACGGCGGGGCCGGAGAAGCACCAAGCCGTCGCCCTAATGTCTACGGCGGACCACTCGGCGTTCTACCGGTGCAAGATGGACGCCTACCAAGACACCCTCTACCCCCACTCCAACCGGCAGTTCTACCGCGACTGCGACATCTACGGCACCGTCGACTTCATATTCGGCAACTCCGCCGTCGTCTTCCAAAACTGCAACATCCTGCCCAAGAAGCCCATGCCGGGCCAGAAAAACACCATCACCGCCCAAGGCAAGACCGACCCCAACCAGAACACCGGCATCGCCATCCAGAACTGCACCATTTCGCCGGCCGTCAACCTCTCCGGCGTCAGCACCTTCCTGGGCCGGCCGTGGAAGAACTACTCCACCACTGTTTACTTCAACAGCAAGATGGCTGGCTTCATCGATCCCACGGGGTGGCTGCCGTGGGTTGGCACGACGGCGCCGGACACTATCTTCTACGCCGAGTATCAAAACTCCGGCGCCGGCGCGGCGACCAAGAACCGGGTTAAGTGGAAGGGTTTGAAGCTCAGTCTCAGTGCCAGCCAAGTTAAGAAGTTTACTGTGGATAAATTTATCCATGGAGGAAGTTGGATTCCATCAACCGGAGTTGCATACAAATCGGGGCTTTGATTTTGATCTCTAACATCTACTACTTTTCTTCTTTTTTGAATTTGGGTTTTGCCTATATTTTCTTTTCTAAAATTGATTTGTAAGTTTTTTTTTTTTTTTCCTACATTCATTATTATTGTATTTGTGTCCATTTGATTGGAATCACAATCGGGGTTTAATGATACATTTTTGGTTCATTTTCTACGATCTTCTTCTTATAAGCATTGTTGTAAAAATATCGTCTGGCACTACTTAGACCGCCTAAACAATCTCGGCGCCGGACTAGGTGGCCGACAAAGCTCGCTACCTATCACTTAGGTGGCCGTCTGAACGGACTACGTGCTACTTAATCGTTTCATGCGATCTATTTTTATACTTTTTAAAAAATATAATTAAATATTATTTATCTGTTGGTATATATATATTATAAATATTAAATATTAGTTTACCGATTAACTACTGTGTAGAAAATACCAAGGCTCCGCCTAAACTGTCTGGGCGTTAGGCCTCACTCGAACGTCGGATTAATGCCTCGCGGTTTTTACAATCATAAATTTTGTGTATGCATATTTAAATTAAGGCAAAAACTTGTGTTAGGCATGCCTAAACAGTTTAGGCAGGTTTTATCCATACTTAAATGGGTTCACTCATCCCTAGAGTTTATTAATCCCCAATTAGGGTATATTAGATAAATTTGACTTGGGTTAATGAATAAAATTCGTTTAAACTGTTTAGCCGTGTCTAACCTGAGACCTTCCCTTAAATTAAAGCTATACAACGGATGCATCACTAATTACCTAAACTTCTAAAGCATTATAAATCTCTAAGATATTATAAAATTGACCAAAAAACGTAATTACTAAATTCATAACCTAAATCATAATTAATTGACCAAGATTAAACCTAATTACTTTAAATAATCACTAGATAAAATAATCATTAAGGAATTTACTAAATTATCAAAATGGGCTACTATATGGTCCATATATTCCATTTGAGTTGATAAGGAGCCCAATCCAACAAATCGAAAACACGTGGCGTAAGATGAGCGCGCCTGTCATTCTTCTTTTGTCACAGCCAGTAAGTCAACACCGACTCTTCACACTTCCCTTATTTTCAAAATCTCTGCTCTCTCTCTTCACCTGATTTAAAATCCCTTCTATACATTTTCCGTCAGCCCACTCGCACTTTCAACGGTCGAATTTTTCAAAAAGAAATTCAAGTTATCTTCATTTCTCTCTAGCCTTTACTCTTCACACCAAGATTTGAAAATCGTCTAGATCTTCTCAAAATAAAGCCCTGCGATTCTCACCGCCGCAGTTGAGTTGTTGCAGTAGGAAACGCTCTCTTTGATTGTGGGTTAATCTTTCAGGTACGCACTCAGATCTAAGAGTTTCAGCGTCGTTTGGTTAATTTTTAGAGTTAGTGGTAGAATTTGTTGGTTTTATCTGTAAGAGCCATAGATTTGAAGAATTGTGCTGGCTAATCCTTATCAGAATATTATTTCTGTGTAAATTAGGATAACTTTCTTCTGTTTTTGTTATCATTCACGAGAACGCAAATTTTTGGGCAATTCAAGAAATTGACTTGGAAATCGATAGTTGGAGAGGTCTTTAAAATGTGATAATGAAATCGAAGGATTTAATTCTGCTAGTTTTTACTTTTTTATGCAGGTGTAGTTCAATTAAAATGTCGGAAACAACGTGTGGTACTCTTTTGAATGAGCTGCAGGTAGAGTAACTTCCCCTCTCTTCTTTCCTCTTATAGTTTCTTGTTCACAAATTACTTACATATGTCGTTACTGATATTCGTGCATCCATCTTTGTTATGTTCCGTTGGGTATATATGTCAGATAATATGGGATGAGGTTGGGGAATCTGATGTTGAAAGGGACAGAATGTTGCTTGAACTTGAACGAGAGTGT
Organism: Plectranthus barbatus; assembly: GCA_026898455.1. Lineage (NCBI taxonomy): Eukaryota > Viridiplantae > Streptophyta > Magnoliopsida > Lamiales > Lamiaceae > Plectranthus > Plectranthus barbatus. Next base: position 85,014 of record JAPKLW010001752.1, on the reverse strand, counting down.
TTAGAAGTTTACAGGAGAAAAGTAGACCAGGCAAACAAGAGTAGAGCTCAGCTGAGGCAGGCAATTGCTGATGCTGAGGCTGAGCTTGCCGTCATATGCTCTGCAATGGGTGAGCGTCCAGTTCACATTAGACAGGTAAGGGATAAATGTTTCTGTTTCGGTTCTTGGGCCAACTCAAAATATATTTTGTATACAAGTCTAGTTAGTGTTGTGTTGTGGTAGGGAGGGAGGATTTGTAAATTTGGATTTGTGTTTCAGTGAAAGAGTCAGGGTTTTGTTCTGATGTATTCCCTTACCTTAATTGATGATCTTTCTCCTTATAGTCTGATCAGAGCACTGGAAGCTTAAAGGCTGAACTCAGAACGATCCTTCCACAGATAGAGGAGATGAGAACGAGGAAATCTGAAAGGAAAAAACAGTTTATAGAGGTGATTGGTGAGATACAAAGTATTAAGACTGAAATTAATGGTGGAGGTTATGCTTTGAAAGACACGGCAGTGATTGAAACTGACTTGTCGTTGAGAAAGCTTGAGGAATTGCATGAAGAATTGCAGACACTCCAAAATGAAAAGGTAAACTTTTCAAAACAATCATGGTTCTAGACTATCATATGTTTTAAATGATTTTCTCATGTTTCTGTAATACTCTTCCTGGATGTCCATTGCCTGCAGTGTGAACGTTTGAAGCATATCCTTGAGCACCTGAATTATTTGTACTCGGGCTGCTCTGTGCTTGGTTTGGATTTTAAGGAAACTGTCAGTGAGATTCATCCAAGTCTTGGAGAACCTGAAGGTCCAAAGGATATCAGTAATGGTACAATTGAACAATTGCGAACTGCTATACAAAGAATGCGGGAGGTTAAAATACAGAGAATGCAGCAGGTATATCGTGTCTTTATTAGTAGTTTCTTTTTTTCTTTATAATTGCCTTTCAGTTGGAGGAAGTTCCTTAACTGCTAAACTCTATTCAGTTACAAGACCTTGCATCTTCATTACTGGAGCTTTGGAACTTGATGGACACACCAATTGAAGAACAACAGGTTTTTCAAAAAGTTACTTGTAACATAGCTGCTTCAGAAGATGAAATAACAGAGCCTGGCATGCTTTCTGCAGACTTTATTAATTATGTGAGTCACTGGTTTTTGTTCGGGACATATAAGCTTTCAAACTTAGTCTTACATCTGCTTAAATTTGGAAGTTAGTTTCAATCATGTGAATTGGATATAAAAGTTGTATCTAACATCTGTCAGGTCAAAGCGGAAGTTTCTCGATTGGAGGAGCTGAAAGTAAGCAAAATGAAGGAGCTCGTTTTGAAAAAGAAGGGAGAGCTTGAAGATATTTGTAGAAAAACACATTTAATTCCAGAATCAGATAGTTCCATTGACTCAGCCATAGATGCTGTTGAAGCAGGTGACTTGATATTTCTTGAATATATTTATCATTTCTTTCCTTCAAACTTCATTCTATTTTCTGCTAACTTACTACCTTTTATTTATAAAAGGAGCTGTTGATGCGTCTTGCGTGCTTGAACAAATTGAGCTTCAAATATCCAAAGCCAAAGAAGAAGCTCTCAACAGGAAAGAAATGCTTGAAAAGGTTGAGAAGTGGATGGCTGCATGCGTGGAGGAGAGTTGGCTTGAGGAGTATAATAGGGTTGGACGACTCTTGCACAATTTCCAATTCATTACATCTTTAGTAACAAATGTGAAGTTGCTTAAAGTCACCCTCCTCTCTTTACAGGATGACAATCGCTATAGTGCAGTGAGAGGTGCCCATCTTATTCTGAAACGCGCTGAAAAGGCTCGTGCTTTGGTTAACAAGCTTCCTGGTATGGTTTAAATTATATGCTGCAGCATAAATTGGTAAACTACATTGAAATTTATGCGTATTTATATGAATTTGACCTTTCTCTGTTTGTTGGAATAGCAATGGTGGAGGCATTGGCTTCAAAGACCGCTGCGTGGGAAAAAGAGAACGGTGTATTTTTTACCTATGATGGCGTAAGTGCCTAGCATAGCAGCATGTAATACTATAGTTCATTGTTATTTTTATGTTAAGAAAACTGATAATGATTCATGTCTGCTATTGCATAGGTTCGTCTTCTTTCTATGCTTGAAGACTACGTGGTTTTGCGGCAAGAAAAAGAATTAGAGCGCAAGAGGCAGAGGGTATAGAAAATTTTCATACATGAGATACATCTCTTATCTCTCTTTCTCTAATGCAATTTACTCATTATAATTTATAACACCAGGACCAGAAGAAACTTCAGGGGCAGTTACTTACAGAGCAGGAGGCTCTTTACGGTTCGAAACCAAGTCCCATGAAGAACCAGAGTGCCAAGAAAGGCCCCAGATTGTCCTGTGGTGGTGTTGGCGGCGGTGGTGGTGGTGCGGGGAGAAGACTCTCTCTTGGTGGAAGTATGATACAGACTCCTAAGCATGATATGCATCCTCCAGCGAAGGCTACTCCTAATACTCGCAATGCGAAAAAAAGTGAACGTATAAATCATGACTCTAATAGAGATGACGGATTCCTATCTCTCTCTTCTGGTAATTTTCTCCACTTCCTTGCCTTCTGTCCCGCTATATTAGTCTCGTTTTTTACACTAACCAATAAATTATTAATTTTTTACTATACTCACGAATATTGGTTATCGTTCCTGTTTCCTGTGTCTTAATTTTCAGGGAGGAGAGGCTTGGATTTAGCTGGCCTTCCAACAAAACAGCGCTCTCTCAACTTGAGGGAAACAGAGTCGCCGATGACACGAAAGCCTTTCTCTCCCATCTCCTCCACGGATTCATCAAAGTCCAACGCAGCAAACATTCTCAGTGACCTGAACCTGAACCGGAAACACAATGACACGATGTTACACAAGACTCTCACTAGCAACAGCAGCAGCAACACTCCTTCGAAGGCGCTTTCTTTCGTGGAAGTAGAGAATCAAATCCCTCAAGCTCAAGCAATGGCAGCCATCCCTGTACCTTCGACACCCTCAGCAGCATCTATCCCAATGCAGATGGCCGTAACGCCTCTACCAATGCAGAAGAAGGCCATGGCGCTGCAGATGGCCGCCATCGTTCCAGCCAAGCCGGTGGAAGAGGAGATCGAGTACTCGTTCGAGGAGAGACGAGCCGGATTCGTGCTGCCTACACCACACCTAGTGAACGTGATGCAGCAAGTATAGTGCAGTCATCATTCATTCTGTATTCATTTATATTTTTTCTTTTTGTTGTGTGAATATTCAGTCCACAAACAAAGTGGAATTGCTCTAAGCTCTTAGAGCGATCCAACTCCGATGGAAAATGGTTTGAAGAATCTAATGTTTGTAGAATTCATCTATGTGGATAAACGGGTGATCACGAGCAGAGTCGAGTATAGCCAGGCTCGAGTTTGACTCATGTCAAACTCGTCAAGCTCGACTCGGGCTCAATTTAAGCTTGAGCTCGATAACTACTTGAGTAGTTTAAACTCGAGCTTGACTCGTTAATGTCGTGTCAATTTCAAATTTTTTTCAAGTCGATCCCGAGTAGCTTGCGAGCAGGCTTGATTCATGTTCGCCCTTATATGTGGTTGATGCTATAAATCTTGTTTCGATTATTTTTAGTTTTTACACGGAATGAAAATGAAAACTGAAAAAATGAATATAAATTTTATTATCATTATATTCTCTTCTCCTTTTTTATATTTTCGTTTTTTATTAAGTTTTGGTGAAAGAAGTTGAAAACTGGAACACTCTCGACTATTTGTTTATTTCTATTTTTGGTGTATTATTAAAGCAGAAAACAGTAAATTATCCCAAAATTCAAGGTTAGGTATTAAAATAATTAATTGGTCGACTTTTATTTTACATAAAGAGACAAAGAACAGGTCAGAGGTTGAAAAGTTGGAATGGCTCCAACGTTAACTTTACAGCTTTAAATAATTAAACAGTCATTTTTAAAATTTAAAAATATTTAATATTTTCCCAAAATTCTCCATTATTTTTATATTCCATCAATAAAAAAAGACTTATCTTTTATATTTTAATGCCTTTTATTATATTTCCAAGACGGACCTGAAACCATTTTCTCAACCATAATTAATTACACTGAATTTCGCAATTTTTAAATATTTCTCTTTACCTAATTAATTATCGCAATGTTAAAGAAATTGATTCCTTCTTTTTTTTTCCTTAATTTTCTCCGAATTTATTTTCTTTCTCTGCTTTTTTCTTCCAAAAAACCCTAATTTTTTTTCAGACATCAAAAAATTTTATTGCCTCATTTCATCTCTGTAATTTATGTTTTGTCTGCAATGGCGTAGATTATGCAGTCACACTCCCACAGTAAAATAAATTCTTGATGCAGAGCTCCTGCTCTTCTCTGTTAATGTCTGAAATCTTGAAAAAAAAATAAAATTATATACCCAGTTTCTTGATTTCTAGACTTACAGATTACTGAGCATATTTTGCGCAAGCATCGGAGTTGTATTTTACTTTGTATAATTATAGTTATTATTTGAGTCGCTGCCCCTTTAAAAAATTTATTGTTTAAATGCTAAATTTCTGTGTTTTAGGGTGCTTGAGATGCAAAAGACTTGAGCTTTATTAATTGAGTGATTTAAGGTTTAAGCATTTGGGTTTTTACATTTCAAGGGTTTAAGACAATCTGTTTGGTTTTAACTATATGAATGGAGGAAAAGGGAGGTATAAATGGTTTAGGTGTCACGGTAAGAGGTGATGAAGAACCTCAAAGCTTCATGGTGGAGGCAAGAGTTCAAAATCTTGATAGTTTTCATGGATCAGCTGCTGCAGCTGCAGATGTGAAGAAGAAAAGGGGAAGGCCCAGAAAATATGCAGGTGGTTCTAGTTTGACATTATCACCTATGCCAATATCGGCATCAATTCCGCTTGCAGGAGATTATCCAGATTGGAAGCAGAGCAGCGGCCGGCCGGTTGACTCTTTCAAGAAAAAGAATAAGTTGGATTTTCGAAATGCAGGTAGTTTTTTGAATTCATTTTCTTTGTTAGTAGTGTTTGAGATTTCTGTTGTGTTTGTTGAATGTTATGATTATATAGTTGTAGATCTAGTGGAGTTTGCTTTTTGGTATGGTTTTTTTGGGGGAGTTAAAGTTGAGTAGCATATTTTAAGAATCCAAATCTATGAGTTGGGACCCCTTTGAGGGTGTCTTGATTGATGCTCTAAGCAAAATGGAATGGAATATTGTTGAGAATCATCCTTGTTTACTGGTGTTGCCTCTTTTTTTTTTTTAATCTGATGTGACAAGTCAGAAGATCTGTCTTTACCTCAATAATTGCTGTGTGCATATATGGAAAGAATTAATAAATGATAATGATGAGGAGATGATGCAACATGTGTGGCTCTTACCTGAGATGGGGGTAATCTCTGCTTGCTGTCTCAGAAAAGGTAGAATTAATGGTAGCGGTGAAGAACGAAAGACATCTCGTTATGATTCAATCCCTCCTTTCGCATAGTGTCGCGTTTATGATGGAGGATACTCTGGTTTATCTCGAAAAATGATGCTTTTATATGGAGAGTGTGTGTGTGTTAACTGATCCAAAGTCAAAGGAGACAATATTTTGGACTTCTCTTGGTTGCTGATATCACTTGAAATATTTATTGTCTTGGCCAGAGTCAATGAAGAGATAATAAATATTATGTATGATCTTTGTGGTAGAAATTAACTTTTATTTACCGAGCATAACACGAACAGCATTCGTTTTTTGCAAACATATATGGATTTCCCCATTCGTTATCACGAGTTGCTCACCAAGGATTCCTGTGCAGTTTACTGAAGCTCTTTGATGTATTGTAGGGGGGCCTACTTCTATGTCATACCCGGTCAGTGGAAGTTTTACCCCGCACATGATAACTGTTAACTCTGGCGAGGTACTTCTAATTGTTCCCGGGTTTTTAGTTTACTCCGTGCTATTTACACTGTACTAGTTGTCGACGTTGAACATATAAGTTTTGCGTAATAGGGTTCCTTTTCGTGTTATATGTATGTTAAATCGATAAATGATGTCAGCCTTCCTTCTGTGAATAGTAACTATTTGAGGGAGAAGGGTAACTGAAGACACGAGGTATTTGAATTTAGCTCGAGAAATCAGCTGAAGTTTTTAAGGATACTAAATGTTAGTACGCGAAACTTAATCTTTGTCGAACATTACACTAAGCTTTTAACATCTACATGGTTTTCAGGCAATATACATAACCTGAGTTTATGGCATTATAAGTATAATATTTAAATGCTTTCGATATGAAAAACGCTGTTCAACGATATTGTGTTATTCTATTATCTAAAAGCTTCCTCCAGTTCACTGACTGCTAGTTATGCGATTTTGTCTTTGATACAACGCCTACTCGAATAATTCCAACTTTTCCGTTTCTTCGTATCGTGTCAGGATATCATGATGAAGATAATATCCTTTTCCCAGCAAGGGTCCAGAGCAATTTGCATTCTGGCTGCAAATGGTACTATCTCGAACGTCACATTACGTCAACCAAATTCTTCCGGTGGTACCTTAACCTACGAGGTGACTAGGATAACCCCAGCTGTCTGAGTGATGACTCGGTTTCTGTTTAATAATCTTCGAACCCCATATAGGCTGATTTTAACTATTAGACTTATTTTGTTCCTTTCAAAATGCAGGGTTGTTTTGAAATCCTCTCTCTGACAGGATCATTCATTCCCAGTGATAACGGGCTGACGAAAAGCAGATCCGGTGGGCTGAGCGTCTCACTGGCAGGTCCCGACGGCCGCGTATTGGGTGGAGGACTAGCCGGCATGCTCGTCGCTGCTGGCCCGGTTCAGGTAAGTAAAACCATTGGTGCAAATGGCATCTAGTTTATCATCTTGCATTGCTTTTCTGAAGCTTTTCAAGTTCAACAGATGGTGATCGGCAGCTTTCTTCCCGGTGGATACAACCAGCCAGAGCCGGAGCAGAAGCAGCCGAAGAAACTGAAATACGAGCAAACCATATCGTTCGGACCCATCCCATCTAACCCTATGTTGGAACCACCACCCTCGTACGGTGGAGCAAAGCCAACTCTGGTGACGTCGGTGTCCTTCCGGGGAGAGAACTCGATACACGGTGGCTCGAATCCCGGGAACAAGGGAGAAGATTCTTCTAGAGAGCAGAGCCAGGTATTAACAACATGCTGATTGGGATTGATTTGTGGTGTTGTGTTGGTAGCATAATTTTGGATGTGGTGTATAAGTTTTTAGGGCTCACTCACTCAATCTCTCACTTCTTCTAACAAAGTGATTGACTGACTGATTAGAAAAAAAGGGTTGTATTGTTGTAGGATTTGATATTGATATTGCCTTTGTTGTTGTATCATCTCATGTATGTGGTGTGTAGCAGTATTATTATATACTCAGAATCCATTATTTTGGGTTCTACTCCCTCCGTCCCACTATATTATTTTCGTTTTCTTTTTATTTCTGTCCTGTTATATTAGTAATTCTTTTTTTAAAATGATAAATTTTTTACATACATTTATTAAATAGGAGAATCGTCGATTCAGGACTAAAAAAATAGTTAAATTATCAATTCAGGAGCCGAAAGATTAATTCTCAATTCAAGACCTGAAAGATTACAAAAATTCTCAATTCAGAACCCAAAAGTTCATCCAGGACCTTAATATCTGGTTAGGAGTGAGAATTATTTGATTTTTTGAGTCCTAAATTTGCAAAGACAGAATCAACGTTAAGCTAATACCATGATAGAAAAATGATATTTGCCCTAGAAATTTTGATGTATTATGGAGTATATTTATAGAGTACAAAAGATTTAATCTTTATAGGATTAGGATTTAGGATAAGTCTAAGATATATATATATATATAAAAAGAATGAAAATAATCAAAATCCATCTAATGTATTATCAATGCATAGGAATATGCAAATTATATAGTATCTATATTCATCTTTTCTGCCCTCCAACCTCTATAAGTATTCTCTATGAATTCCTCCACTCTTTTCCTCAACTTATCATCATCTTCTTCTTCGTCTTCATCTGCATCGCCATCATCGTCGACTTCTGCTTCGCTGTCAGCCATGTCTATGCTGACAGACGAATCTTCCCTGACTAAACTCTTGTTGAGACAATCATCATTGAAGATGGTCGGCAACTCATGATGACTAGGCTTCGCAGCGTGGTCGGAATCATGAGGCCTTGTTTTCGAGCTTCCAACTAGAAGAATGGCTATCATCACATTTAAGAAGCAGAAAACTGCTAGGGGATTTGAAGAGACCATGGCGATCAACTCCATCATTGAAACCAGCATTTTCTTTTTCTTTTCTTTTTTTTTTTAATCCAGATTGTTTGAATTGAGAGAGAGAGAGAGAGAGATTGTTTGTGATGGTAGTGAGAGAGAGAGAGAGGTTATGGGATTTATAAAGGGTTTGGTTTTGAAGAAGAAGAAAAAGTGTTGAGGAAGCTGCTTTTTTTAGGAGGGGTGGTGTGAAAGCTATTGAAATATATTTAATTTTGGATGAATTAATTTATTAACACAGGAAATCTGATGTGAGGAGTCTATTTATGCAAAAAGTATAAGATTTCTAAAATTAAAAAATGACGAATATATTATTCCTAAAATAAGAAAATTTGTATATATTTATGGATTTAGGTATTTCTTTCCATAATCTAATTTTGGTTAGATTAAGCTAAATCTTTTTATTCTTATTCAGATTTTGGTTATATTTGGTTTTTATGGATAGAATATACCATAGATTGAATTATCTTGATCCACTACAATTATTATAGTGATTATTTAATAGATTAATCTAATTCATTTAACAACCCACATGGCCACTTCTCAATTGCTGACGCAGATTTTTATATTGCACTAGAAATTCTTATTTTATTCAAGTAAATTCAAGAAAAAATATAACAATTACTCCCTCCGTACCGGTCAAATTGTCCACATTTGACCGGGCACGATAACCAATGCATGTGAGTGGTAGTGGGAGTTAGTGGGATGAATATTTTATTGATGAGTGTAGAGAATTTGCTATTTTAGGAAAGTGGACTAATATTGTGGGACAGACGAAAAAGGAAATGTGGACAATTTACTTGGGACGGAGGGAGTACATGGTACCTTCATAGTTACGACAATTTCACTTTTCTAATTAGTTGTTTTATTATTAGTATTTTACACGTGTATTACACAAAATTATTAGATTTAATTTTTGTAAAAAAAATATATAAGTGTATCAAATATAACTTTATGATTGTTGTAAGTCAATGTTACAATATAAGTGAAGTAGTTTGGCACTTACCCAAGTTAATTGGATCATCAACAGTCAAATTTATAAATGTGGATGTTTCAATATTTGAAATACTACTTATTAAAATTCTAAAATGATTTGTGATAATAATTATAAAATTATTATGAGAAATTGAGCATGATGCTCCATTCACATAATCTGCAAAATGGATTAAACATTTAGTAAATTATTGATGAAACACACACCATTGAAATAGCTAAGTTTTTTTTAAGGAAAAAAATTACCAATTATTTTTACATCTCAAAATTGTGATTTGTCATGCAAAGTTGAAGTGTGAGAATTATAAGTTGCAGATTAATTTACCTTAGTTTATATAATGGGGTTGACAAAATGAAATTAAAAAATAAATAACAAATATACGATATATAAAAACTTAAGCATAATACATTTTATGAATAAGAATATAATATTTTAAGTAATCAATCAAATAATCTATACCAAGATATACGTATTTAACATTTTAGAATTAATTTATAAATCAATCATAATTTATATGAACAAAAAATTTGAAAAAAAAAATTGCACATTAATAACTTGTACGTTTATACCATTTTTTATAAATAAAAGTATTATAAAATAAAAATATTTGAACGGAGGAGTAATAATATTACTCGATCAACCATTAAATCTTATCAATAATTTATTAGAAAATATTATTTCTTTTATGCATAAGGAAATATTAAGATTTTTTTACTTAAATTTGATTTTTTAAATAATTAAGTAATAGCATGTGCTGAATATTAACATAAGGCAAAGTCTCAGATGAGACGGTCTCATCATTTTTATTGTGAGATGAATTTAATGAAATGATGTATTTCCTTATTGCAAATGATGTTTCACCATTTTTATTGTGATATGAGTTTAATGAAATGATGTATTTATTTATTGCAAATGATGTATTTCTTTGTAGCAAATAATGTAATTCTTAAAAATAAAATGATATATTTAAGTTATTGAAATGATGTATTAAGATCCGTCTCACAATAAAAAAAATAGTGAGACCGTCTCTCAGGAGACCAACTCTTAACATATATATTTCGAGTAAGTAAATATTTGTGGATATATAATTTTAAAGATAGCCCATAAATTAACCCGTGAATCTATTTTATTTATTTGGACAGGATTCCTACCGTTTTAGCTACACAAACCATTTCTTTAATATATAGATAAATTAAAAAATTATATATATATATATATATATATATATATATATATATATATATTTATATTCTTCGGCGTATAATGTAATATTATATTGAATAAAAAAGAAGTGTATTATTATTCCTCTATCTCCAAGATTATTTGGTATTGTTCCATAATGTGGAAAATGAGATCACTTACAAAGATTATTAGCTGTGAAAATCATAGTTTAATGTTAGATTTAATATATTATATTTGATTGTTTGTTTCAATTGCATAAAAATATGGCCGAAAAAATTAAGATTTAAATCATTATTAACCTACGAAAATATTTTAGTCCACAAATTTAATCGATATTTTTATATATAATAGTACCTTTATTAAAATAAAAGTAATATCTAGCAAAAACCATTATTTCTTTTCCTGTATTTATAAGATACTGTTTCAGGAAAATGTGGCATATGCGTAAAATTTAAAACTATGTTTTTTTAGTAGTTTTAATCCACAAAATTGGCCTAAATTAGATTGAAAATGATAATAATTCCATCCATTTCATTCGCAAATAAGTTATCCTCCAAAAATGCTGCCATTCCTGTGCAGCAACCACAAAAATGGGATACACCATAAAATAAATTTTAAAAAAAACCCCACAAAAATGGGATACACCAACACTTACCTCAACAACAAACAATCTGTGACAAATATTTGGCACAAAACCAGGTTCATATGCATAAAAGAAATTTAGAGATTTGAGACATTTTATAAGGCTTATAAACTATGCTTAGTTTACGTCGTCGAGCTCCACATCAAAGACTAGCCAAGAGTTGGGAGGTATAGCTGCACCAGCTCCTTTTGGTCCATATCTGCATTATCAAGAAGAGACCACATGGTGAAGTGAGGATATGTTATGCAGCAACAACGACGAACAACCGACGATTCCACATGATATATATCTATGCAAGGCCAAACATAGTTGCATAGAGATGGATCAAAGCCATGAATTCACAGATGGAGTCATAGCAAATGAAAATATCAAGATGTTGACAATTTGAGTAGGTATTCACAAACTTAGTTCTCTTGCTCAATTTTCTGTGGAGTTTCTGCTCTTAAATTATGAAACTGATAGTGATATATGACAATTCTATAACGCGTATATACATGATATAGTCATATGGTTAACTTGAACAATGTTGAATTTAATCATCTGCATCACTGTCGATAATGAATACAGAAATAGTAAGAAGATGACATACCCCATAGCTGGTGGAATTGTAAGTCTTCGTTTGTCCCCTACGCGCATGCCTGCTCATTCAAATAAATTTTAAAATTAACTTCAGAGAATGATTGAAACAGGAGTAGTTTCTTAAAATGTGCATTCATTTGACTTCCTAGTAATTACCATTAACACCAACATCCCATCCTTTTATAACTTGGCCGATACCTGCACCATGAAGAACATAATCATCAAGGATAAAGATGAATGTGTAACAAATGAACATTAGAAGTTTGCTTTAAGGGATAGTGTACCTAGACGAAACTTGAAGGGTGCTCTTCCAATGTTTGAGTCAAATATCTTGCCATTCTTCTTCAGCTTGCCAATGTAATGGACACTAACCTGAAACCAAACATATCAAAATTTTACATTACAACTAACTTCTCCAGGTGAAACGGAATGAGCATATTCCCGGTGCTGCGTAGTTGTAAAGAACAGACGAGGTCAATTTCACCTTTTTCCCTGGAGAAGCTTTTTTCCCATCGGGTTTACCCATTGCCAGCTCCTCTATTACCAGACCGTTGGGGAATGTCCTCACTTGTAAAGATTTAGTTTTTTCTTCTTTCTCTTGTTTCTTTGAGACAGATCCATTTTTATCTGTTAGTTTTCCCTCTGATGTAGGAGTTGACGCATTTTCTTGCAGTTTATCCTGTTTCTTCTTTTTCTTTTCTTTCTTCCTGTAACAAAATATTCCAGAGATACCATCAAGATTCAAATTGAAGTCCATGAACGCATGAGCTTAAAACTTGGCCATAATATATACAAATTTACATAAAAATTAAAGATTCATAGTTGTATGAAAAAACAATAGTCTTTTTTCACAGGAACCAAACACAAGGTTAGCACCTCATGGTAGATATATGGACAGGTTCAGAATTGAATTGGTGGCAACTGCACGTCCATTACAGTGAAACTTTCATAAAATATGCAATTTTGATCAAATTCTCTGAAATACTGTATGAGTTAATAAGGTGAGTCTCACTTTTCAGTAGATGGCTTCAGATCATTTCCAGTTTCAGCTACTGGAGCCTCTGCCGTTTCATTAGGATTTGGCTTGCCATTTTCCAGAAAACTGTCTGATTTCTGAGCCACCTTTTTCTTCTTATTCTTTTTTTGTTTCACTTCATTCTCAGTAGATTCGCTGCAGATATGCAAAATATAGCAAGATATAACTAACTAAACTACTAAACCCAAAAGAAAAACCCCTCTCAATCTGAGACTGTAGCAAAAATATTGGGTCAGCAGCTAATGTAGTAACTTAAAAAATTAATCCACCTTGCAGGTTTTTCATCTTGGCTAACGGCGACGCTCTTTCTTTTCAGATTGTTCCCAGAAGCAGCATCAGTGTTTTCATTCATGCTCTGGGATTTCTGATTAATACTCTCTTGTTTTGTTTTCTCCAAATTTGCTTCAGATTTGGAAATATCGGATTTGTTAGCAGTTGCGGTTACAGGAAAACCATCTTCATCTTCACTTTCAGACGTGGGAACACTAGTTCCAGCCTTGGGAACAATCTGCTTGTTGGAGTTCTCATTTTCCACAGTTTTCTTCTTTTTAGCTCGTTTAGACGTGACATTTTCATTTGTAGGTTTTTCATCATCTTCTATCTCCTCAATTCTCACTAACACAGTAAACAGAAACAAGAAGAGAAATAAGCAACCAGAAGCTATTTGTTAGAGACAAGCAAATATCAATTATGCAGCAAACAAGAGTGATTCAACACACTCAAGCAGCAATTCAAAAGATATGATTTCAACAAAAAGTTTTCCACAAGAATTTCAAGGCAAATTTGAGATTTTAAAATAAAAAAGAATAAAACCCTCAGTAGTGAATGGCACACTACAGCTAGAATAGAGTGTTCCGTTCATATTCTAAAATTCCACGTAAGATCCAAGATATCAAAAAAGAAAACACAATCTCCTTGAAAATCCTCTTTGTAGATGAGACTTCTTTGACATGGACAACCGAGCCCACTTGGACAAACACACATATGCACTAAACGCAACAACAAAACTTAAAGACATCATGAATACCTAATCGCAACCACAGCCTAATAAAATTACTTTTGCCATGTAAAAAACAGCTTCCATCCCAAGAAACACCATTCTGTTTCTAGGTGTCAGCTACAGGTGCACATCAAAATCATCATGAACAAAATCCAGTCAAAAAAATAAGCTTACCAAGAGCATGTCAAATTGACGATAACATCTAACTCGAGATAAATATTCTATTAAGAAATTACCTCCACTGTTGGGAACAGGTGAAGGTGGATATATGCCAAGGTCATCCTCAGAATAGTCATCATCATCATCATCCTCGTCTTCAGAATCATACTCAAATTCAATTGAATCATCGTCATCTTCAGAACCAATCTCCATATCATGATCGCTTCACAAGTTAAAGAAAGCAGATAAGACAATCATAAAAGCAAATAGCACATAAACAAAAAGTGTGAATATGCAACAGATTCTTTTCCTCACAACATGACTATCATGCATAGTCTCGAAAAAGCAAAAGTTAGACCAAAAACAGATGATATGATGCCCATTTAAAGGGAGTTTTAATTATGAAAGGGTACCATCCATCATCACAATCTTCGTGAATATTCTGATCCTCGCTGTCACCATAAAAGAAGCCAGACAGATGCACACTGTGAGAGCCAACGATTGAGAATGTAACTTCTTCTTCTTCCTCAAACTCGAGGTTCAATGCACATGTCTCGAGTCTTTCGGGTAACAACGAGCACAGGTAAATTGGCTTCTTATCTCCTACTTTACACTCTACTATGCTCTTCTTGTTGGATGACCCAGAACCTAATGTCGCCTGAAAAAATATCAAGAAAGAAAAATTCACAGTTGCAAACAAGGAAAAATCTTGCATCAAATTTCAACTTATACGAACAAATGAGATTTGACCTATTAAATTCATAAAAAACACATTTTTTGAAATCTAGAAACAAAGCAATAGGTATAGACAACGCTAAATTCTACTCTCTCCCTACAAACCTGAGATAAATGAAGCCTTCCTCTCTCATCATCAGACTGAAAAACGTATGGTTTGCCTGGTTTTACTTCAATCCCTGAATTTTCAAAATAACAAATATGAAAATGGAAAAAAATTGATTCTTGAAGGATAACATATTGTTATGAATGATAATACAAGCATGAAATCGAAAATTCAGAAAGAAGTGATGGAGTTAATACCCCAGAAAGCCATTGTTGTAGCTTAATTCAATTGCCGATTGCGGTGCTGTGTAAAACCCTAGAGCATACAAAACGCTGCGTTGACAGCGGTCTTAAACCCTAATGCTGAATTTCTCCTGTTATATAATCCCTAAAACGCTGCGTTGAAATTTTTTTTCTCGCTAATATATTCCTTAAATTAAAAATGCAAAAATTAGTTTTTTTTTTAATTTAGGGAATTGCCAAAATAAATAAATTTTGGCAGGAGTATTATCTGTAATAACCCTTAATGTTAGGCTAAATAAATATTTCATCTGCATATATAATATTTGAAATTAGTTATATATAATTGCCCCAAGTATTTATAAATAAATGATAATGAGCATTTTTAGTTTTATGAATTTCAATCTTAATTCAAATAAAAAAATTGGACTCCACACTATAAAGTCGATTTACCCAAAATATATATTTATATATATATATATATATATATATATAATTAAGATGATAATTACAAGTGACAATGAAAGAAAAAAAAAGAGAGGCTTATTATATAAAAGCCAAGTGTCAAACATGCATGGAATTTGTTTAACATCAATGCAATCCATTCGGTAAACATCACATAAAAATAATAACAATCGGCAAGAAAAATATGTCATTTTGTATTATTATTTTTTTTACTTTTAAATAAAATTAATATTATGTACTCCCACCATTTCTTATTAATAGTTTTATTTAGTCTGGACACAAATAAAAATATATGTGAGTGTAAAATGAGTTGAGTGGAATTAATATTTTATTGTTGAGTGTTAAAAAAAATTATTATTTTTAGAAACAAGATAATTAAAATAGGACATACAAAAATGGAAAATGAGACTATTAAAATAGGACGGAGAGAGTTATTTGATATGAGATTAGTATTACATTGGTGGATAGGGAATTATGGTCATGTTATTCCATTTTCATTGTGGGAGATTAAACCTTGTAATTGATGATTTTGTTTAATTTAGGTTGCATATTTAAATTAAAATTTGGGTGTGTTAGGACCAAACTTAGTTTAAATATATCAAGTTGAAGATACTGTGTAGCTTAAACTGCATGTACTTCTAAATGTGCAGGTTGAGCAGTGAAAGAGAGTGGTGGTGTGTTCAGCAATCTTTCGCACTCGATCGAATCGTTCAGGAATATTCAGGGGTACATATTTCCATATATGTATTCTAACTACGCTACATTTGTTGTACCATTTTGAACATTATCCTGACTGTTATTATTCACCGTAATGTGTCACGCTCTGGTTATTCGTGAAGCTACAGAATGACGTTATCAATCTAAATGGACCCAAAAAAATGTTTAATTATCGATTCACGACTCGAAAGATGAATTATTAATTCAGAACATGAAATATCACAAAAAAATTTATTTCATAACCTAAAAAGATCATAAGATTATAAAATTTAGGACCTCAATGTCAGGTTGTAAAGTTAGTATTGTATGATCTTTCATACCATGAATTGAAAATTCAATTTTTAGGTTCTCAATTGATTGTTAAAACTTTTTGTTAGATTATAAATCAACAATTCTCCATTCTATTATATTGTGTTGTGACACATAAAAGTTTATAAAACACCAAATTTTAAAATGCATCATAATATGAATTTGCATGTATTACAATTTCAAATTTCAATAAATTAAAAATGCCCCAAACTCAAATCTAATACTCCCTCCGTCCTACTTTAATTGTTCCACTTTCTTTTTCCGTTCGTTCCACTTTAATTGTTCTATTACTTAAAAGGTAATTTTTTCACACTCAACAATAAAATATTAATTTCACTCAACTTACTTTACACTCAAACTCATTGATTATTGTGCTCGGTCAACTCAGAACAATTAAACCGGGTCGGAGGGAGTAACAAGGATGGAAATTATAATATTTTTGGGTTATGCTTTAAATATAAAGCCCAATCCACTATGACTCCATCAACCCAACAATACCAACTATATGAATATCCAATATCAAAACCACCCTCAATTATTTATATAAAATAAAAATATTTGAGAATCAAAATATATGGAGTTCGAGACTTATCATCAGCTATAATTTTAAACTTGCATAATAAACTCGAATTTGAGTTTTATAATTTAAATTTAAATAGATAAGTAGAACATGAGAATTTGAGGATCATTGATGGAGCTCGTGCCTTCTTAATTGATTAGTTAAAACCCTTTAGTCAAGTAATTCCAGAATTTTCAATGAGTTAAATCAGAGACAAAAATATAGTTGTGTTAATTTGTATTTAAAAATAACACAATTTTAATATTAAATGATATGAGTGGTTGACAGTTGTGAATTAAGAGCATTCCACATGATTACTTAGTCCTCTTAAATATTATTGTTTAATAATAATGACTTTGATTAACGTTAATTAATAAGAATTACAATGATCATTGTATATTATGTAACATATTTTTAAAAATTATATACATATATTTTCATAAAATAAAATACGTCAGTAGACAAACTGTGGCGTTGACTAAGGAGTCAATCTCATGGGCCCCACATTTTTTGACTAATTTAAAAGATTTCCTTGCTGCCTTTATTAGCACGTGCTGCCAAAATTTGTTATTGATTTGATTTCTTTTATATTTTTTATACCAAAAAATGAATATCAGATGTAAAATTGAAAAAATATAAATTCGAGACAGTGAACTCAGTCGAGTCGAGTAGTGTTGTAATTAAATTTAATTCATTTAGTATCGAGTTGAGTTTTGAATTTTTTTGTCGAATACTTTGATGTTCACGAATTTTATCGAGCTTTAATTGAGCCTAAACGAACTTTCTGAATTTAGAATATATTTAAAAATATTTGTTCTATAATAATATCATATTCATGTTCAAATTCTAAATTTTCTAATTACTGAAAAATTAATCATTATTGTTACTCTTAAATCATGAAAATATTATATTTATAAAAGTAATTATTTTATATTTCTTACTAATTTTAGCAAACGAGCAAACTCACGAGTTGAATATTATAATGCTCAAATTTGATTCATTTAATATTCGAGCTCGAACAAACTTTTATTAAATCGAAATCCGAATGGTGTACTAACAATTTACTTCATTTATACCCCTAGTAGTCCATGGTGAATATGATGACGGTGTTAAATTACATTTACCTTTATTTTAGTTGGATTTATAATTATTTTAATAGTATTGCAATAATCTATGTTAAAATACATTTAATGTAATAATAATCTATACATAAAAATAGAGTGTATGTAAGTAACTATTATTTAATGTAAGATTTTTTACTTTTTAAAAGTATAAACCTAATTTCTGGAGAAGGTTATAAATATGATGAAATCATCAACCTTAAACATTAAACTTAAAAGAAAAACATTGCTGAATTGTTAAAAGTATATAAAATGGGTTATAACAAGTTTTTGTATTTGCTTCTCATCTCATTCACCTTGGCTGCCTTGTTCGTTCCTCATCACTGTAAGAGCTTCAAATTTTCTGCTATATTTTAATTATTTAATTAGATTTTGTATATTAATTTAATTATTCATGTAAATAACAATGGAGTATTTGTTTGTGAAATATAGGCTGCAGTGATGAGAAATTGGAGGTGAAAGAGAGTAAGATAAATATTGCGTATTGCAAATTCGACAAAAACAATAAATTTCATTGGTGCTGCACCTTGACTTCTATTTGTTATACATATGAAGTAAATTGCAAAGCTGCATGCAAGCAGCCCAGCCTACGTGGAATAGCCCCATAAATAAATTTCATCAATAATGAAATATGTTTTTCATATTTTTTTTTCCTGTTTGAATAAATATATACTTCTTGATCGTTTTTTAATTAATGTCGAAAATGTTTGTTATTACTTATATTACAATAGTTTTGTTCAACCAAATTATCAATACGATTATCACGTCAAGACTATCTAATGTAGATAAGGATGTCAATCGGGCTGGCCTATCGAGTTTTGGCTAACCTTATTAGTCTGTGGGCTATTTGGTCCGGGTTGCATCGGGCTGGATTTTTATCGAGCTAAAAATTCTTGAACATAATCCTAACCCACCGATTTTGGGCTGACCCGTCGGGTTGGTAAGATTTACGAGTTTATTTTTATACTGGATTTCTTAAAATATTTTAACAACCATTAAAACAAAATAAAAATGAAAATAATGAACAAACATAAATAAAAACATCAAACAACAATACATTCGGAAACAAATATATGGATACGTGGATAAAAAGGTTGTCGAATAATAGTTTGAAAAAAGATACATCAATCCTTATATACCAACTAATTTGATGTTATAGAAGTACATTCTTGAGCATATAAAATAATAAATTAGGGATTATAAAATCAAATGTAACTTCTCACTTGGGAGAACATTACAGCGAGAGGCTAAAGGTGTTGAAAATAATGAAATGAGAAGGTATGTCAATTAGAAGAGTGACGAGTGGACGACAGTGAAATAGGAAGAAATGAGGGATTTTTCGATTTGGGGGTAATGGACTACAAAACTTAGAGTGATAGATGAGATTTTGGGAGATAGGAAAATTAGGTATAGAGAATTATGTGTATAATTAATGGGTGCAGTAGGAAATAAATAATACAATAAAAAAATAATAATATATAGATGTTAATGTAAAAAATGTAAGAAATGAGAATAAATCTCAGCCTTTGATTTCACAAGATCTGCGGTCATGCTTTAATAATTTTCGTCTTCATTTTATCCTCCGCGAACTTCATTATTACATATTTAAGGGTATCATTGTCATTTAGACTGATGGTATCTCCCTCAAATAATTTTCATTTTCATTTTATCCTCCGCGAAGTTCATTATTACATATTTGGATCTGCAATTCCTTTTCTTTTCGATTTTTCATAAGAATTCGATTGCCTTGTTGAGTCATCCAATACTCTAAAATTAAATTAAATTTTATTATTATTTAATTGAATTTTCTAATTTAATGAAATTTTAAATAGATAAAATAAACTTAACATATTCTTCTAAAAAATTAATTTTATTTTTATTTAATTTATTTTTTCTCATTTAATAAAGTATAGAGGAGATAAAATGAAGAAAACTGTTTCTAAAAATTTGATTTTTTTTCTTTTAATGATGTATATAGAAGATAAAATGAAAATGACTGAAATACTTTTTCCGAAAAATTGATTTTATTTTTATTTAATTTAATCTTTTCCATTAAATGAAGTATATAGGAGATAAAATGAAGAGAACTGTTTCAAAAAATTTGATTTTTTTCATTTAATGATATATATATAGGAGATAAAATGAAGATAATTGAAATCATTTTTTTTCGAAAAATTGATTATATTTTTATTTGATTTATTTTATAATGAACAACAATTGAGATAAAATGAAGAATAACTAAGATATAATGAAGAACTGCTAAGATAAAATGCATGTCACGTGTAACATCAAAATTCACATCGAATTTATTTTATAATGAATCACAATTGAGATAAAATGAAGAATAACTAAGATATAATGAAGAACTGCTAAGATAAAATGCATGCCACGTGTAACATCAAAATTTGAATTGAATTTATTTTATAATGATTCGCAATTGAGATAAAATGAAGTATATAATACATAAAATGAATAAAACACAACTTTTGCGCCCTGTACGTTCGTAATGACTATGTTGCCCTTTAATGAAGTAAAATGAGGATAAAATGCCGCGTTTTTTTTGTTAAAGCTCTAATGTAATCTGGATCGTTGATGTTTTCAAATCTATGGACGAGATTTATTCTCATTTCTCATGATAAAGGCTATTCTTACCAGATCAGCCCTCTCTCTCTCTCTCTCTCTTTATATATATATATCTATATCTATATATATATATATATATTATTGGACATATGGGGCGACCCGTAACCCACCGTCTCAGCCCGTTCGCACCGCCAACCCATCGGGTTCAACCCATTCAGTTAAAAATAGTTTTGGGTTGACCCATCGATTTCAGGTTTTATTGAAATTCCTAAATGTAGATATCTAGATTAGCCTTAAAACTGTTGGGATAAGTTTATATGGAAACTTACATTTAATAATAAACAATAGCCTTCGTTATATTATATTATTTATTTTTATAAAATGTGTGATATTTCATTTTAATAAATGTTAAACCCCGTTTCATTATAATACGTGTTAAGTTCATTATATAACATATAATAAAGTATTAGACACATTTTAATGAAATAAATAAGATAATATGATAAAAGTTTACTATTCGTACATGAAGTCAATTTTTAAAATAATACAATTGATAAAGGGTGACAAGTTTATAATTTTGAATCAAAATATTTAACTTACTAACCAATTTGAAATTTGTGCAAAATTTGATTAAATTTAATATTTTACATAATAAATAAATTAATATAATTTAATGATAAGTTACTACTATTAAAAAAATAAATGCATGCTGGACATTGCACAAGCAGCAAACTAAATGCTTTTAAATATAGAGGTTCTAGATTATTTTGATCCCGAAGTAATAACTAACTCATTTTTTAGATTATTTTTATTCAAAAAGATTATATTATGATCGAATAATATTTATGAGTTTTTAGTGTTTTTTAAAGAGTATTTATCAACTTAAAACCCAAAAAATAGTTTAATTTTCAATTAAAGATTTAAAAAATCATAAAATTTTCAATCTAGGATCCAAAAGATCCGACAATTATCAACTCATGAATTCAACGATCTCATAGTCCTAAATTGAAAATTGTCTATTCATCTTTCAAATATTGAATTGATAAAAAAATCATCTTTTGAATCCTAAATTGACATATTTTTTTTTATGATTCAGTTTATGATTTAAACTTTGAAGTTTAGTTTCAATATATTTTTAATGATTGAAAAAAAAAAAAAAGCAAAAAGGGGTGCGGCTGCGGTTGTACAGGAAATCAGCCTATGTTTATTACTCCCTCGGTCCCACCTCCCCTCGGTCCCACCTCAATTATCTCACTTTCCTTTTTCGTCCGCCCCACCTCAATTGTCTCATTACTCAAAAAGGCAATTTTTTCATACTCAATAATAAAATACTCCCTCCGTCCCTATTTAATAGTCCCAAACCAAAATGGCACAATAATCAATGTTTGTGAGTGTAGTGGAATTAATATTTTATTGATGAGTGTGAAAAAGTTTGCCATTTTAGGAAAGGGGACTAATAAGTGGGACAAACAAAAAAGGTAAGTGAGACTAATAAATTGGGACAGAGGGAGTATTAATTCCACTCAACTTACTTTACACTCACACTTCTTGATTATTGTGGCTAAAGTCACCGGGACAATTCAGCCGGGACGGAGGGAGTACTTATTAGGCCTATATTAGTAGTGGTACATGGGGAGTAGTCAAATCGAGTCGAACCGAGTAAAATCGTACTTAAGTGTGATTAATTTAGTATCGAGTCGAGTTTCGAGTTTTTCTGTCGTGTATTTTGAAGTTCACGAACTTAATCGAGCCTAAATGAACTTTCTAAATTTGGAATATATTTAAAATATTTATTATTATTTTGAAAGAAATAATTATTTATTTTTAAATTAATATAATATTTATGCGCAAATTCTAAATTTTCTCATGATTAGAAAAACTTATCATTATTATTACCCTTAATTCATTAAAGATATTATATTTATCAAATTAATTATTTTATATTTTTTATTAATTTTAACTATAATAAGCTTGCTCACGAGTTGAATACTATAATTCCCAAATTTGATTCGTTTAATAAACGAGCTTCTTTAAATATACTCGAATAAATTTTTATCGAATCGACATCTGAGTAGCTCACAAATAGTTTGATACATTTACGGTCACAGTGGTGTCGTAACCACCGTCTATAAAAATACCAAATAAATTCTACTCCTACATTTTATATTCCCAGCTACCCACTCCACCATTTCACCACTCTCCCTCCCCCTCTCTCTCTCTCTCTCTCTCTCTCATATGTCATACTATTCTTCCTCCGGCGCTCAGTCTGACCTCGCCGGCAACGACCATATTCTCTGGATAATGCTGCCTCTGCGGCAACCCCAACCCCAACCCCTCTTCATCATTTAACATACCTCCACAAATGATTCCTACTCCAACTTCAATTCCTAGCTCTTAACTACCAACCGCCACCGGAATTCCCGTTCCAACGATGTCTGAAACTAACCCAACCTCCACCCAGGCCGCGGACACCGCTGTGAAGGCGGTGAACAAGCGCTACGAAGGCTTAGCCGCCATCCGTACGAAGGCGGTCAAAGGGAAAGGAGCCTGGTATTGGGCTCATCTCGAGCCAATCTTGATCAAAGATACCGACACCAAAACACCCAAGGCCGTGAAGCTCAAGTGCATTCTCTGCGAAGCTGCATTTTCCGCTTCCAACCCATCAAGAACTGCTACGGAGCACTTAAAGAAAGGAACTTGTCCCAATTTCAGCTCACTGTTGATGAACTCGGACTCCCACCAGCTGCCCCCTCTCGCCTTCACACCTTCTCCGCGCAAGAATCATCGCAAGCGAGCCCTGCAGCCTCACCAATCGATTGATGATTCCTTGGATGTGTGCCCGCTCAACATGGTTGATCCCTCGCGTTTCATCACTAACGAGGTGAATTTTCTTCCGGCTCAAACTGTTCATGCGCCGCCGCCGCCGCTCGTTTTGTCTGGTGGGAAGGAGGATTACGGGCCGTTGGCGCGGCTGGAGAGTAGTGTGAAGAAGCTCAAGAGCCCCAACGGCTCACCTTGCCCGGCTTTGAGCAAGAATCAAGTGAAGAGGGCGTTTGATTTCTTGGCGGATTGGTTTTTTGAGTCGGGTGGGATGGTGTCGTTCACGAGCCTCGAGCATCCCAAGTTCAAGGCTTTTCTTAACCATTTGGGGCTGCCTGCAGTTTCAAGAATGGAGTTTTTGTGTTCACGTCTCGAATCAAAGTATGAGGAAGCAAGAATGGAGTCAGAAGCTAGGATTTCTGACGCAGCATTCTTTCAACTTGCCTGCGATGGATGGAAGATTAAAGATTCTGATGCTGGGAATCAGAGTTTGGTTAAGTTTATGGTGAACATTCCAAACCGGACCACAGTGTTCCAAAAGGCAGTGCATCTTGATGGCGGCGGAGGCGGCAGCGGTGGTGGTGCAGTGCCATCACTGTATGTGGAGGAGATTTTGTGGGAGACTATTCAAGAAATATGCGGTGAAAATGCACAGAGATGTGTGGGGATCGTTTCAGATAAGTATAATAGCAAAGCATTGAAAAACTTAGAGATAAAAAATAATTGGATGGTTAACTTATCTTGTCAGGTTCAAGGATTGTTTAGTTTAATTAAAGACTTCTGTAGGGAGCTTCCATTGTTTGAGAATGTAAGGCATAACTGCATGAAAATTGCTACTTTGATCAATTCCACTCCACAGATTAGGAATAGTTTCCACAAGTTTAGGCTGCAAGGGCTTGATGTTGTAGGGTTTATCAGAGTTCCTCCACCAAAATGTGACATCTCGAAAAGTCTAGCTCTTTTTGTTGCTATGTTGGATGATTTATTAAGCTGCTTCCGAGTTCTACACCTAATTGTGTTTGATGATTCATACAAAGTTGGCTTAATAGATGTCACTGGTGTGGAGATTGCAGAAGTGATTCAGGATGCCGGTTTCTGGAACCATGTAGAGGCGGCTCATTCGCTCGTGAAAATGATCATGGCGATGGCTGAGGATATTGAGGCGGAGAGGCCATTAGTTGGGCAGTGTCTTCCTCTTTGGGAGGAGTTGAGGTCCAAAATCAAGGATTGGTGCACCAAGTACATCATTGATGAGGGAGAAGTTGAGAAGATTTTCGAGAGGCGGTTCACAAAGGCGTATCATCCAGCGTGGTCAGCTGCATTCATTCTTGATCCCCTGCATTTGGTCAGGGACGCTAGTGGGAGTTACCTTCCACCATTTAAGTGCTTGACACAGGAACAGGAGAAGGATGTCGACAAGCTTGTGACGCGGTTGGTTTCAAGGGAGGAAGCTCAGATTGCTTTAATGGAACTAATGAAGTGGAGAACTGAAGGATTAGACCCTCTGTATGCTCAGGCGGTTCAGGTAAAGCAGCACGACCCCATCACCGGGAAACTTAAGATTGCCAACCCCCAGAGCAGTAGTCTTGTGTGGGAGACTTGCCTCAAAGATCTCAAAACATTGGGTAAAGTCGCGGTCAGGCTGCTTTTCCTCCACGCAACCTCTTGTGGAATCAAGCAAGATTGGTCGTTCACGAGATGGTTTTGTGAACAAGGAGAGTCGAGATCAGGCTCAGAGCGGGCTCAGAAGCTGGTTTTCGTCGCAGCTCATGCAAAGCTCGAGAGACAGGAGTACTATTCCAGCACCCGAGAAAAGGATGCTGAACTTTTTGGCTCTGTAAATGGTGAGGAGGATGCCATTGCTGAATAAGGTTCTACCAGATTCATCATCTATCTAGAAGGCTGTCTCTTTGTAGATTTCCTGTTTGAAGGGTTTCTTGAAATTTAATATTTATTTTCTGTCAACTTTGAATTAATGGTCATTATCTCATTTAGCTTGGTTGGGGGTGGGTGGGGGTATTCTTGTTGTTGTGTAGATAGGAAATCCAATCCATTCTTGTTTGTAGTTAGATATATGAATCAGATATAGTTAGATACCATGATCCTTCTACATAATATCAAAAAATTGTTTGCATACAGTTGCATCAAATATCTCGAATTCTTCAATATGGAACGGATCAGATCCATCTGAAATTTTGAATTTGCATTACCGTGAAAACATATTTGATGATGCATCATCATACACCACAACTTTGTTAAGCTCACTAAATCCATGTTTTTGCAATACGGTATTCTGCTTTTTATCACTTGCAGAAGCAAGAAATTGCTAATTTTTGTTGGAATTCATCTCTCCAAAAGCATGATTACAACTGGAGAGATTCATTCACAGCAGTTATCATGGTTGAACAACACCAACCAAATTGCTAAATAATGAAGACTGTATTAGTACACCTGATGTCTCTTTCCGATTGTCGTTGTCTCTGTTATCTGATCA
Organism: Plectranthus barbatus; assembly: GCA_026898455.1. NCBI lineage: Eukaryota > Viridiplantae > Streptophyta > Magnoliopsida > Lamiales > Lamiaceae > Plectranthus > Plectranthus barbatus. The sequence continues at coordinate 59,055 of JAPKLW010001752.1, read as the reverse complement.
CGGATGAGTGCCACCCATCTGTGTCAGGTCCCCCACCGAGGTTGGTGGAAGTCCATCACAAAGCTTTTTTTTTTAAAGAGAATAAAATCAGCTTTCATGGTGAAAGAGAAACTACTGAAATGTTTCGAGTTTTCTGAGACAGGTATGCACGGAAACACTTCACCGGAGCTTCTCTGTATCGGGGGATCCCAGCTGCACATGCAAAAGGGAGGAGCAAGAAAGGCCACCAAGTAAAGATGATGATGATGATGATGATGATGATGATGATGATGATGAATGATGGTACAAAGGGAGGAATGGTAGGAAAAAAGAAAAATGTATGCCAACATCTCATATGGGATTGGGGTCTATTATCATGAAAAATGGCTATCATCAGACTACACCTTTTCCTCTTTTGGTGATCAATCATTCTTGTTAACTCACACTTCCATTTTTCTGCACCAGTAGATCTCTGTAAAGGGACTCGAGGTTCGTGTTGGCCCGTATCGCGACAAGATTGGGAGTTAGGAGGAGGGGTGTTTTCAGTTTCACTTGAGGTGAAAAGTGAAACGAAAAGAAGAAATGGATCTTTTTTTTTTTTCTTTTTTTTTTTCCATAGTTTTTTTCACTGCATCAATTATGGTTTGTTAGTTGAATTGTAGCTACAACGGTTGCTAACTAATACGTGTTGTTCTTGCTCTCTAGGTGCTCATTCTTGCTGGAGAGAATTGATCTTGTCGGTAAGAATGTTTAACAGTTGACTGCTCACCAAACTAAACTAGAGAGAGAGAGAAAAGAGAATCAAAATGTGCTTTTAGATGCTATGAGTATAGCTTCATTGATCATTTCTCTCGATGCTTTTTGTTCCCACGAATAGGGATGTCAATTTAGCCGAAACCCGCGGGTTGGCCCGATTAACCCGAGTTAAAATATAGGTTAAGAGTTGAAATATTTTGGCTCGAAAAAAATTTAGCCCAATTAGTCCGAGACCGAATAACCCGAGGCCTGGTAGGACTGAGCCCGAAACCCGACGGGTTGGCCCGATCAACCCGATTATTTTTTATTAATATATTTATCATAATTATAGTACTAAAATCTACTTTTCATATTTTTCTCAAATAATATTCAATACATAGTTAAGTTTATTTACTTATGAATTTAAAACATATTCAAATATTGCTAAAATAAAAAATAATATATTTTTAATAGTTATATTTATTATTATATAAGAGTTTGTGATGTGTTTTGCATTTTTTATAAGAGAAAAGTAATATTTTGTTTATTTTTTAATATTTAAAATATTAAAAGAGTGAAAAGATATTAAAAATAAAAAATAATTAATAAATTCATTTGCTCGACTAACTAGCCCGAAAACTGACGGGTTATGATTAAGATTCTTTTGCCTGAAAAAATTTTAGCCCGCTTTATCTCGGATCGATTAACCCGCAGCCCGATAGAGCTGGCCCAAAATCCGACGGGTTAGCTCGATTGACATTCCTATCCACGAAGCACATACAATGATGATTAAATAGTGATCTTTAATCCTATTCTTGGATTATCATACCCAATATTTTAAATATGAGTCATAGAATGAAGTTACAGCAGCTAATTCTATCTCAATTCCAGGGCTATATCCATTTTTGCAGATTTGTATTGTTGTTTTAAAAATATGATTAAATTATTTGAAAACTAATTTAATGAAAATCTAGTTTGATCATGTTGTATGATAATGATTAAGTCTATTCTATGATCCCTCTCTCACATCTTTTTAAGTCTAACTACTTCAACAATAACAACACAAAGAATTTGTAGTTTTTAATATTATTTCAAAGATAGTTTTTTCTTTGATGTCAACTCCAACGTGACTCTATTACATTTTTTTTCTTAACAGAAAACTCTAAGTGCACATAATATCTTATTATTTTGTTTCAAGACTTTAATGATTATAAGTATATAAACATAACTTCATTATTATAGTAGAATCATAAAAATGGATGCATTAGCATTACTACTATTTATTTATATTTAAATAAACAATGTATAAGAAAATCATCATGATCATCATCATAACTTTAACATCTTCACTCCAAACAAAAGTTACAAGTAAATAAAAATAAAACAACTACAGGTTTGGATGATTAACATTAATTGCGCAAGTTATTCCTGTAATGATATATTTAGGTGCAGAGATTGAGGTTGGAGTAAAATGATAGTAATCATGTAGCTATTAATAATAACAAAATGAGCATACAACTAAAATTCATCATTTTCCTCCATGAAATGAAATGTTATGGTATAATTATAAAAGTAGTGGCAATAATTACATATTCATAATTGGAATGAATCTTGGTTGGGATATACACTCATAATTCTACTTTAGACTTTAGTAACAACAATAGTCGGAAAAATATTAATTAATTCAACAATACAATAGTGTATTTTGAAAGTTGAATCAACAATTTGTAGAAAAGAATTGACATGATTGGAAATGTTGTAAAAGCAAGTCGGCAATGAGATTGATGCCTATTCTTTTTTTCCTATACTTTTCAAAGAAAAGCTTTTTCACCATAATTCTGTGACATTTGTATTGGCAAAGTTGATTTGAAAGACACACCAACAATAGACTCTGTATTTTTTTTGTGAAACTGTAGAACAAATTTCGAGCGAAATCCATTTTTACACAGAGAGAATTCTGTTCGGAATCCATATTCCGATCAGAATGCATATTGTACACAAAGTATTCTGATCGATTAAAATACATTATTTACTCATCATTTTCATTTCAAAGAAAATGAAAATTCCGATTCTCCATACAGAAACAACATTCCGTTCAGAATGCAGGCTGTCTCAAAAAAAAAAAAAAAAATGAGACGGTCTCATTCAAGTGTTTGCAATATAAAATGGTCTTCAAAAATTTAGCGTCTCTAATCTGATATTTTTCATAAACAACAATTATACTTTCTATAATTAATATTAGAGAATCTCAACGGGACCAAAACACACGAATGAGGAACTAAAACAAGTAAATTGATGGTTCATGAAGTGTCACTATTCACTATGCATCAGCAACAAATATACTAGTCCCTAAAAAAAACATAATTGCCTTTCACAAAACCATGTTCAAATATAAATATATACTATTACTTCACCGTGCTTTGATAATTATTATGAATACCTTCACGTTACCGTTTTGATAAAAGCTCTATCCAGATAGTTGGAGAAGACAGCTCGGATTACTCAGACATTGATATTTGCACTGGATCCCTCCATCATGCCATTGCGTATCTGTTCACCTATGTCCCGGATATGACCGGGACCATGGGGGATGAAAACCGTAGTATTCTTGGAGCCATTTCCGAGGTCCTTGATTGTGTCAAAATACTGGGTGATCATAATAAGGTCCATAACCTCCTTTGCTGAGGTACCCTCAACCTTGTGGGAGAAGTTCAGGATATTCTCTCTCAGCCCATCTGTAATGGCTTGCCGCTGTCTGGCAACCCCCACTCCACCCAGATACTTGGCTTCAGCTTCTGCTTCTGCTTTCTTAACCTGGAGAATCTTCTCCGCCTCTCCTTTGTATACGCTGGCAAGTTGCATCCTTTGAGCTATCATACCAAATATAATTGCAGTACCGTTAGCAGGCAGTAAAAATCAAAATGCCACGCGTTGCAAACCACACACTAAGTAAATAATTGAGAGAGTCCAATGTTAAGGGGAGAGGGGGTAGATTATGTCAACAAATGAAGTTGGCAACATAATCCTACACAGAAAAGACTATATCCTTGCCAGGTCAGCTATTGAATAAAAACAAATTTAGACCCCACAAACATATACAAGGTAAGTAGGTAAAGTAGAGCACACTTAAAACAACCTAGGAAATTCTGACTACTTCACTGGCTATAAACATTGCATGCAAGGCTGATGATCCCAGTTTTGAAAATTTAGCTTTTAACAATTGTGAAGTTGAATATAGATCTGCCTGCAGAAAATATAAGCCCTTGATATGAAGTGAGATGCCAATCTAGAATGTCCTTATCGTGTCATGAAACAAAGGATTCAAATCCTTACTTGAAGAAAGAATACTGAAGATAATATAAATCAAGGACTTATAACGATAAGAATGAAATATTAATTATGTTATCTGTATGCATGAACTTAGAAACAAAGATTTAAAAAAATTCAAAAAATAAAAGGGTGACAATATAATGAGTACATGCAGCAAATCAAGCACTCTTAACATTATCCTAATCAGCCTCGACACTCAGAACGATAGGGAGCACAAATTTTCCAAGGATGCTAACCTGCATTAATTTCATTCATTGCTTTCCGCACAGAGGGATCAGGAATAATGTCAACCATCAATATGTGCTCTATGTTATATCCGTATGCTCCCATCACCTGCCAAATGAATTAATTCAAAATGGATACTTGACAACATAAGCTTCTCGTAGAACATTTGAAATCAACCTTGTAAGGGTATAAGAACCTTTTCCAGCCTATAAAATTGTGTTGGATGGCTACATGCCCAAATTGGACTCATGCGTAAATGACCACAAATTGAGATTTTGATAGAAACACAACATCCACATTAGCAACAATTAATCCAAAAAAAATCTAATTTCTAGCCCTACAGCATGACGTTGCAAAACTCACAAATACTAACTTTAGAAACCTGACCAGTCTTAGATAACCTGCCATTAGTATTAAAAAAGGTACCTCATCAGCTCCCTTATTATTATACAAATGGATCATTATAATATAAGGTCTTAGGTCTACAATATATACATACAAGGCATAGCTACAACATAGTCTAACACCTTGAACTTCATGCTTATTTAGCATCTTTGGAATACACAAAGTAGTCACTGCATATAGTAGAAAAAGTTCATGCATAACCCTTAAAAATTCAGTTAATGCAGATAAGGCTGGTATCATCTATCAAGTCACACAGAATAACTTATTATCCCTCATTTCAATAAACGGAGATATTCTGTAACACCAAATTGCCAAAATTAGATTGAAAAATGTAACTCACCTTCTCAAGTTCCTCTGACACAGCTTGAGCTACATCACTCTTTTGTTCAAACACCTCATCCAGAGTTAATTTTGGGACATGTGCTCGGACCACTAGTCAGACAAGTATTCACAACATAAGAAAAACTGTTACAAAAATATGATGGAGAGATGTGTTAACTACCATCAAATACATAAGCTTGAATCTGCTCTTCAGGATTTTGTAGTTCATAAAAAGCATCATCTGCATTTTCCTTGATCACCCTGTATTGAATTGAACAATGCAGTTGAACAAAGACATTGTCCTGTTGCATTGCATTACACACGTGTTAGCATTTTCTCGATTGAAATTAGTCAATAGAAATCAAAGATTGCAACTACATGGCTTTCAACTGCACACTTCTACTTTCCAGACTTAGTAAAACAAAACCCAAGTTGGTACAACTGTTAGTTAAAAATGCATTTTTTGCTACACTTTCTTCACTATGGTCTAGATTGATTTATGAATTTGCTACCTGATGATTGAGAATTTATTCTTTGCTAAATCAGCAAGTGACTTCGTTTTAAGTGGAAGTAGTAACTTCTCCAATACAAGGTAACTCAACCTATATGGCTAGAGCAACTTTGACTTCTTGTTAAAGAAACTATGAGCTCACCACATACACAAAACTTAAGGAAATAGTGATGCTACAAAGTATAAACCATGTACCCTTGATTGTGGAATTACTTGACTTTCTGTTTAAAGGAATAAAGCTAGGTTTCCATTCTTCAATTCTGATATAAGAGAACCATGAAAATTTTGATTGCAACATTCTGGAAAATAAACTAAAGCTAAGAATCAGAAGAGGTTACTCAATTCTACACTTTATCTGGAACAGATTATCACAACATCAAGGTTTTTTAGTCACGAGATCCATCATCCAATCTCCACATCTCATCTAGAAATCATATCCAGTTATCTGATATCCACTAAAACAGCTGTAATCGAGAAAAAACAGGCATTAACATCAACGGTTGTATGGGGGCAATAAGAGACGATAAAATTGCTCTGTTCATCCTTCCCAATCAAGCAAACCGACAAATCTCTTACTTAATAAAGCAATTATAATTCCACGGTGAGCACACATGGCATACAAATTCGTCCAAACAATCCATAACAACAATGAGACCAATCGCGAACTACGGAAGTCAAAATCCATCCTACTTTCCCTATCAATCGCTCAAACAAGAACATTCCTCAAACAATAACATGATAGGATTAACAGAAACTGACTCTCTTTGTAGGTAACGAACAAGAGAGCGCAAACAAAACGCGTAAGACGAGATGATTGAGGATAAAAATGGCAAAATAACATCACCCGATACCAAAATTCAATTAGCGCGGATGAAGAAGATCATGGAGAGGTACCTTAGTCTTAGTCTCAATCTTCACGTCGAGAGATTTGATCCTGGTGGTGAGAAGTCCAGCGAGGCATTCACCGCCGAAGATGTTGAAGCAGTGGAGACCCGGCGACGCGAGGTGGTCGAAGCGTCCCCACTTCTCCACCACACCGACGCTGGCTTGGTCAACGCACGCGCACAACACACAGTTCGCGTTCCCCATGGCGGTTGATTTCAGTCAAGTTTTTCTTCCGCTGCAGAAAGAGAGAGTTATAGATGTGAGTATGTGAATGTGCAATGCAATTGACCGCTTCCAATGTTATCTAATTCACAAAATATCGATTAATTTTCACGGAAATTTCATTTTGTGAGAATATGAAATCGAAAATAAAACAAGATATTTTCTTTTCATTTTCCCCTTCTTAATTTAATGCAATTATGGAAGGTAAAAATTGTTAGACGGTAGTCGGGTGCTCTGATTAACTTAGCGTTTAGGCGGTTTAGACAAAGCTTAGACTTTTTTAGATGGTAGTTAATTTTTATAATATATATTTATTAATAAAGAAATTTAAGATTACATAAATTATAATTACTTTTAAAAAATATAAAAAATAGGCTATCTGAACCGATTAGGTGGCATGTAACCCATTTAGTCGACTACTTAGGCAGTGCGTAGTGAGTTTAGTCGGCTAGCTAGATCGACTTCTAGGCAGACATAAATTATTTGTCAAACCAATTAGACACGAGAATTGAAAGATATTCGATTCCGTTAGGAACTGCCTCACGTTTAAACGGCCTTAGACGAGAATTTTTACAACAATGTGTCTTAAGAAAATAGACACTTGAAATATTTTCCAATAATTCTAGCAACTAAATCGATTAGCAAAGGAAAAACAGCCTTCTTACACAACAAATCTTGATAAACACAAGAAGGCAAAGCAGAAAATATTCCAATATCCATCAATCTAGAGCTACATTCTACATAATATTACTCCTATTACACTACAATATCCCATTAAAATCAAGAGAGGTTGGCAGAAGTCTGCAGTTCAACAACAGACAAGTTCCCGGAGCACCGTATCCATGGCCGGCCTCTCTTCCGGCAACTCATGGGTGCACATCACGGCCACTCTTGCAAGCATTGCAGCTTCACACTCGTTCACCTTCCCACGCAGACTCGCGTCGATGAAATCAAGACCACACGACTCTGCAGAAGCGCGGATGGAAGCCGTGTATTTCCTCTTCCCGGAGAGGATCTGGAAGAGGAGCACCCCGAACGCGTACACATCGCTCTTCTCAGTGAACCGCCCCGTGTTCGTGTACTCAGGCGCCAGGTACCCCATCGCAGCGCTTGCCTTGAGAGACGAAAACACGGTGTCATCCGTGAGGAGCTTGTGCATGCATGAGTCCGAGAGCAGGGGCTTGGACCACTCGTCGATCAGCACGTTCTTGGCTGATATGTTTTGGTGGACCAGAGCCCCCTTGCTCGCCCTGCACCCGTGCAGGTACTCTATACCTGTTTCCATTAGAAGAACGATATCAATAATAATGATGAACATAAATTATATTCAGGTCAGGTGCGTGACACTATTAGACCTTTGGCAATGCCAGTGATGATAGAACGATATCAATAATAATGATGAACATAAATTATATAAGCGTCAGGTGTTTTGACACTGACATACCTTTGGCAATCCCACTGATGATAGAAACTCTAGTAGACCATTCAAGAATCCGGCCATCAGAACTCCCCTCCTCGCTATCAAGATACCGGAACAGACTCCCATTAGGCACGTAGTCGTAGACAAGGAAGCATTCACCGCGGCCTCTTGAACAGCAGAACCCTCTGAGCATAACCAGATTCTCATGCCTTAAAGAGGTGAGGATGTTCAGTCCCTTCAAGAACTCCGCCTCCTCGGACTTGCAGCTGCTCTTCGTGATTCGTTTAACCGCCACAACGGATCCATCTCTCAGCGTTCCTCGATATGTAACCGAGTAGTTACTCTTGCCTAGTAAGTTCTTCTCAGCAAAGTACTGAGTAGCTGTCTCAACCTCCTGCAGATTGAGCCTGAAGTTCTGCATAACTTCTTGCGAAACACCGAAACGACGGTCCTCGGCTAAAGGATCCCATCCGTTGGAGTACTCAAGGCTGACTAGAGGAGATCCATTCTTTCTGTTGTACCCCTCTTTCATATCAGTGCTCAGCCTACTCTCAGACATTTCAAATGCACTGCCAAGTTTTTGTTTACGCCTCCGGTAGACTCCAAACGACAGAAGGCCGACAGCCGATACAACAACAGTAGCTATCACCACGGCCACAGCAACCGAGCCCCTTGAGGTTTTAGACGCCTTGGAGCAAGAATTCTTGCTGCAGCTCAAATTCAGATCAGCTGTCTCCGGTATGTTCTTACTCGAGATACCGGCTGGTCCTCCAGTGTAAGGCTCCGGCCTCTCCGAGTTGGGAACATCAGCAACACTGCAGATCCTCAGAGAAGCAAAACCAGATCCACACAAGCCAGGATTGTTGCCATACTGAAACCCTTCCATTAGTCTTTTCAGAGCTTCAACCAGCAAAACAACCACACCAAGTAAGCATTTGATTCTTTACAAGTGGTTAGATATATATATATATATGAAATAACATGTGTTATTACCAAGAGGTACATTGCCGGAGAGGCTGTTGTTTCGAACATCCAAGACTTGGAGCAACGGTGCATCAGCTAGTTTCGTTGGGATTGATCCGAAGAGGCGGTTGAAACTGAGGTCTAGCCTCATTAAGACTCCCAAATTGCCCAAGCTTGCTGGGATTGCACCACTTAAGAAATTGGATTGCAGAGCTAGCACATTGAGCTTCTTCGATGAGCCGAGTTGAGTGGGTATGCTCCCCATCAACTGGTTATAACACAGCTGCAAAACTACATCAATACCAATCTTGAGTTAGAAGTTTGAAGATTTAAAAAACTAAGCAAGATTTGCCCTTTTTTTGCCTTAGAAGGGAAAAGGGAAGCTGATTTGTGATGGAATTGGACAGCGCAGAGTTATGAAATCTGACCAGAAAAGGTGAATTATACTTCCAACTTGAAAAAAACATCAAGATTTCTGACAAAGTCGCAATCTTGAAAACAAAGACGGCTAATTGAAAGGTCCAAACTTTCAACTCGAAATCCAAACACTATTTTAAACCAACTCCAAATTTACAAAAGTTCCAAAAAACATATATATGTGATATTTTGGAACCGAAAAAACACAAAAAAAATTCGAAAGTTGTAACCTTGAAAGCAAAAACAGCTAAATGTGAAGAAAGGTTCAATCTTTCGAGAAAAAAAAAATTACAACTCCAAATTAACAAAAAATCCCAAGATTTGATATTTTGCAAGCAAAAGCACCACCAACAATATAAAAAGGAAAAAAAAAATACAAAAAACATTAGAGCTAAGAGCTGCTACAAACCTTGCAGATTCTGCATGCTTCCAAGCTCCGGCGGAATCTCGCCGGAGAGATTATTAACGTTGAGGTACAAATCACTCAGCTCAGTCAAGTTGGCGATATCCGAAGGTATCTCTCCGTGTAGAGAGTTGTAATGCAGATACAAGCCAGTCAAATGCTGAAGCTGTCCGACCGCCGGCGACAGTTTCCCGGCGAGTCCTTTTCCCTGCAGAGAAATGTTGGCCACCTGTCGATTCTCGTTGCAGGCAACACCCTCAAATGCGCCTCCGCAAGGGTCACCTCCGGCGACCCACGAACCCAAATGCAGGTTTTCCGGGTCAAGGCTCGCTTTGAGGTCTAGCAGCGACGCCAGCTCGTCGGCGGCGGAAACTGTGAGCAAGAGAAAGAAAAGAAACGGGAAAAGAGCACGGCCCATGTTGCACAGAGAGAGAGAGAGAGAGAGAGAGAGAGAGAGGAGGAGGAGGAGATTATTATCGTTTATCTGGTTCTGGCAAATGCTTCTAATGTGTTTGAAGTTGTGTTTGTGTTGATTCTTGTTATTCGAAAAAAATGGATGTTGTCTCTCTCTCTCTCTCTCACGCACAAGCACACCACACACACTGATGAGAGAGCTATCTTGTGTGTGTGTCTTGTTTTGCAGGAATCAAAGTTTTGTTTAAAAAGAAGAGAGAATCGAGACAAGAATTGCAGAAAAAGCTCACGTTTATGTTCAAACAAATCGGAAAAAGGCTTTGGATGTTCAGAGAAAACGAGAGATTGTTTTGAACGGAGACGATGAATGGAGAGTGAGAATGAGTGTTTGGTGGCCGTTGATTTGGCTTGATTTTTGTGAGGGGAATTGTTTGATTCTGTTCAACACGACAAAAACTAAGGCCTTTGATTTTTTTATTTTTGGGAGAAAATGTGAGATCACTCATCACTTCAGTGGTTAATACTCAAACTCAAGCATTTTCTAGAGGGACAAACTGTAATTTTCTTGTTATGTAGGGGTAAAAAAAAAAAAGCCGAAACATCAAATTTTTTTTGGCAAACCCTTAGATGACACGATCTCATCATTTTTATTGTGAAATAAATTTGATGATATATTTAATTTATTGAAATAATGTATTTTTTTATTGCAAATGATGCATTTCTTTGTAGCAAATAATATTAAAAAAATAATATATTAAAAGATAAAATGATGTATTTAACTTATTGAAATAATGTATTAAGGTCCGTCTCACAATAAATAACGGTGAGACCGTCTCTTAGGAAACGAACTCTTTTTTTTTATAAATGTAGATTAATCTTAAACACACACTCATATGTTCCCTGGGGGCTCAAGCCTGTGACATCTCACTCACAGATAAAGTGCTCTATAACCACTACACCCGGAATGAAGGGACGACGAAACATCAATTTTAGTCTAAATTATCATCTTATTTCAAATTTAGTATCAATTATTCTCTTTCTCAATTTTATGTCTAAACTATAAAAAATTATTCAAATTTAGGATGAATAAGTTTTCCTACATCGGAAAACTGACGGAGCAATGCCGAAAACTCACATCATTTGATTTACAACGTGTCATTTTTTCTAATATAACATGAGTTTCCAGCATGTTTCGTCAGGTTTCCGATGCTGAAATAAAATAGTTTGTACTAAAATTGAAAAAAAATCGAATAGTTAGAACTAAAATTGATATTTTGATTATATATATATATATGACTTCTTTTATTTTTTTAACTCAAACTTACCATATTGAATTATTAATGGACACTAAGTCTAACTCTATCAAACGTCGGATTCAAGTCAAACACTAATTACTACAAAAAATATGATTATATAAATTATAATCACATTCAGTGTTTTACATGGTAGAGAAATAGGTTAATAATCTTTGTGAGCTTTGTTGAGTCAATCTTAATTTACTACCTTGAATAATTATAAATTTCTGAAAATAATTCCATAGTTGTAAGTCTAAGTAATAGGCAAGTGGGGTAAAATATGATAACAACAAATAATAAATGGCATGCTAGGTAGATATGATGATGGGCAAGGCAATCATTTTATCTATCTTTAGGCAAAACATATTTCTCATATTCACCACAAAAAAGAAGTATACAAAGGCCTAGTACACTCATCTTTGTAAATATATAGGACCATTGGTGGATCTAAATGTACAAAAGGGTGGCCCCTAACTCAATTTTTTTTCGATTTTAATAATGTATTGATCCGATATATTTATGTATAGTTCTTTTCATTTTTATATTGTGAGGAAGAAAAATGGGCAGAAAAATGAATTTTGGACAAGGGCTCCTAGTTGTTGAAAACAAAAACAAAATAAATACAGAATTATGTAATTAATATGTAAGGCATATTTGCATGATAATTGAGGCATCATGTTGCCTTTCTCATTAATCATTTCAGTCACCAATAAATAATCATGGAACCTTTGTCCTATAGATTAGTTAACTAACCAAATAAATTAGTAAATCAAGATTTGCATATTTTCAAAAATAAAAGCTAATTTTGAATGAAAAAAATACATTATTAAATTATAATATTATTTTCTTGTGGATATGATAAATAGAAAGATAGTATATAAAAGAAAAGGGGTTTATTTTGAACATTTATATTGCATTAGTAACCAATAAAACTTATGGTTTATTACTTTTGCATCTCGGGATTTTGATGCAACTAATACATCAATATTGAACATTTTACAGAGAAAAAGAAATAAATATTAATTATATTAATGAAATAAAAGTTAAAATTAAGCTAAAAATCACTCAAATGAAACAATAATTAGGGGTGAGCAACTGTCGGTTCGGTCTGAAAATCAAACCGAACTGTCCAAACTTTTAGGTTGTATCAAACCGCTAAGATTGTACAAACCAAATCGAAATCGAACCACACCGAATAGGCAGTTTCGATTTTAACCAAACTAGCGAATTCGGTTTTAACCGAAATTTCCTGCACATTGTTATAAAATACTTGAATTAAAACATATAATTTAAAGTATTAGGTATTTTAATTTAGGTTTTACTTAGAGATTTAAAATAATATAATGATTTTATAATTTGATTCTATACGTATTATTATGTTTATATTTAAATTATACAAAATATATATATAATACATGTTCGGTTTGATTTAATTTAAAAACCGAACTGAAAACCAAAAATTCTAAAAAATCTAGATCAAATTGAAATTGAATAGACTACAAAACCAAAATAAAACCAACCGAAACTGCCGATCTGATTCGATTTAACAGTTTTGGTTCGATTTTTCTCGCTCCTAACAGGATTTGGATCCTCTGTTGTGCTTATAGGCACAACATGAGGTGCTGTTACACACAAGAATAAAATATTAACCTATAACATAAGTCAATAAAATATTAAATAAATTAAAACTTGTGGTTTAAAAGTGTACATCACTTGCTGTGCCTATATGCACAACAGATGATCCAAATCCTTCATAACATAATAATGTGACACAAGAGTCAAAATATTTCAGACTTGGAACCATAAACAAAAAAAAATGGTAGAAAGCATAGAGCTCTTCAATGTTGGGGTTTGAGAAAATAAAATATCATCTCAAATTCCCCAATCCCAAATAGCAACCCTCCAACATGCATGCGGACATAATAATCCACCTTACATTTTTTCACACACACATTTTTTGAGGAAATTAAATTACACATCCACATCTCAAATTTAATTATAGAGTTGATCTCTTGAGAGACGGTCTTATTATTTCTTTGTGAAACAGACTTTAATACATCATTTCAATAAGTTAAATACATCATTTCATTTTAAAAAATTACATTATTTGTAACTAATAAATACATCATTTGCAATAAAGGAACACATTATTTCATTAAATTCGTTTCACAATAAAAATGATGAGACGTCATTTGCAATAAAGAAACACATCATTTCATTGAATTCGTCTCACAATAAAAATGATGAGACTGTCTCATATGAGAATTTTCCTTAATTATAACTTGTGATAATCATATTTTGATTTCTGAATTATGAAACTCCATTATTTTCCACTTAACTACATGCTATTTTAAATAGGGTTTGGGTCAATTTTTTCACAAACTAAGATTGTTATATTACTCGTATACATTAACATATCCTCACGGTGGATAAGAGATAAATGTTTATGCTTTTATAGGAGCAATTATTTTTACTTGATTCTAGGACAAAGTAACAATCTGTCTCCATGCTTTGCAACTTTAGTGGTGTTGTGTTGAAATAATTTACCACATATATAAAAATTTTAACTTTTTTCACCACACCCAAAGAAACGAAGCACGTTAAATGGGAATCAATTCCTTGTTATTTAATGTTGGCTTTCTTTTTTGTCGATTGTCAGTTTTTTCGACGATAACGGTGCTACAACTTTGTTCAAAAAAGTACTTTTACAACCCCCCTAATAAATTGTTATATAATTTAATTTAATTTAATTTAATTCTCACATATACAAACACATACATTCCTATTATATATATTACAAATACATATACCATGGCATGACACCCACTAGTTTAAAAAAGTATATTTTAATTGAAGATATATGAAATATTTTGTTGGTGAACCCTTGGAGCATCTATCTCTCTAGTATTTTTTTTTTTTAATTTTTCTGCAATTATTTTATCTTTATTGTGATCTATTGGTTATATAATATAAAATCATAAATAAAAATTAATAGACATAAAATTTACGTGGTTTAACAATTATCTACGTTCACGAGAGATAAGTGGATAATTTTATTGAAATTCCAAATTTGCTTACTTCTTTTGTTATAATTAAATGTATACACATACACATAGTTAGATTAATTTATAAATTTTTTTAAGATATTAATGAAATATTAATGGACAAAAAGTTAAATGTATATATGGAAATCTTTTTAAAATATATATATATATATATATATATATTAATATTTTAAAACTTAATATAAATTATTTATTCGCGCGCGGGTTAAATTTAGTAATGTATTTGTAATAAAAACCTACAAAGTACAAAATTACCTACATACCCCGTACCATACCGCGAGGACTCCACCCCAAACCCCTGACCCACTAATCGACCTGCGCTCAAAACCGAGACTTCCCTAATGGGCAAATGGCGTTGCGCTTCTGCTCCGTTCCGCAACATCTATCTTTCTATTTTTTTTTATTGACATATATGAGTCATATCAATAATCTACATTCAGTTGAATCCATAAAAAAAATTAACTACAACTTGAGACTTTTTTTTTAATTCTTTAATTTTATGATTGTTTTTAATACTCCCTCCGTCCCACCTCAATTGTCCCACTTTCCTTTTTCGTCCGTCCCACCTCAATTGTCCCATTACTTAAAAAGGCAACTTTTTTCTCACTCAATAATAAAATATTAATTCCACTCAACTTACTTTACACTCACACTTCTTGATTATTGTGCCCGGTGAATCCGGGACAATTCAGCCGGGACGGAGGGAGTATTTGTTGTGGAAGTCTATCTGGCTTTGACAAAATTAAGAACTTTTGGAGTGTCTGAAAAGTAACAAGGCATCTATCTGCCTTTTTACTCACCATACCTTATCTCTTGATTCATGTGGTCCATGCCACATTAGATTCTCTTCCCCTCCTACTACAGCTGCTGGACCGGGGCTGGTCTGGCCTAGCTCTACTCAAAACTTTCGGTTCGTTGAATCGAGTCGAGTTAAATCGAACAAAATACCTACTCAATAATTCCATTACTTATATACAAGTATTTTGAAAATTTTCATTATTTTTTATTCTGTGAAGAAATGTTTCAATTTTTATTGATGGAGTTAATTTATGATTTTTTTTAAATTTAGTTATGTATTTGATTGTGACTAGTCTTCCACCTGCGCGATGCACAACACGTATTCATATTGTTAAATAATTCTTATCAATTAAATAAATATAAATCTTGAATTAAATATTTAAAATAAATGGCATGAAGCCAAAATGAGTAACAAAATCTTATAAAAATATATTTATAATCTACATTTACTTTATGTTAATTTTTAGTAAATAGTTTTGAAATCTTAAAACTTTATTATATTAATGTCAAACTTTGAATTTTTTTATTGAGCTCGAACTCAAACTTCTAACTATTCAACATATTTTGATTGATTTACAATCTTATTTGTTTTATCTCATCTTTCTCTACCCCTACAAATTATTATCACTTATTTTCTCTATGGAAGGGTGTATGGTTGGTTCGGTTTAAAAATCGAATTGAAATGTGTAATCCACAGATTTAAGTTTTTTTATATATTCAACATATTTAAATTGATTTATAATGTTATTTATTTTCACTTAGCTTTCTCTCACCTATATTTCATCATCACTTATTCTCTCTAGGGATGTGCATATGTTCTGTTTGGTTAAAACCAAATCGAATTGCGTAAATTTCCAAGCCAAGTTTTTTTTTTTTAATGAAATTTGAATTGACCATCCAAAATTTTTTAAATTGATCCAAAGTTTTGATTTTAATTTTGATAAAACTCGTATTATTATAATTACTTGTATAGAATTTTTAATTGAAAATAATATTTTAATAGTTTACAATATATTAAATGTATTTCATGATCACAAACCATAAGTTTACATTCATAGTTCAATATTTATTAATAAAAATCATGGAATAAAAATAATAATATAATTAAAAATATTGAAAAAAATATACATATTGGGTTTGATTGATTTAGTTTCAGCTGAATTAAAAACCCATCAATCGTTCTGTACCAAACCTACGTTCAACTTCAAGATTTTTAGGTCCTAAACCATCCAAAAACTTCGGTTCAATTTTCGATCAGCATTTTCGTTTTGCTCACCACTAATTCTCTCTATCACATGAACATACACTTGAATATTGTATTTTATGTCATCTTATTTATATATATTAGAAGAAAAATATCTTTGAGAAAAGTTTTATAGTAATATGGTACACTCAGTTTTATTTTTTGTGTTACCTATTGTCTAATAAATTAACATGTTATACATTTTTTTTTAGATTATTAACGTGTAGTTGAGTTGTGGTAAAATTTAAACTAATATGTTCCCCTATAACAATTAAAAAGCTCAAAAAAATATTTTCTATCTTAAGTGGATAGAATAGGTTGCGGGAATGACAAAGAAACAAAACAACTTTATGTATACAATTTTCATCTATCATACTAATATTAATTAATTGATAATCGTCATCACATATCCTTAACCAAAATACAAAACAAATTTTCATTGATGCAATAAAGGCATATTCTTTTGTTTTGGATAAAAACAAAACACAAGCATACTACTTTAATAAATAATAATCATACACAATCATTATTTTAGAATTATTACACATATTCTAATATGCCAACTCCATTTATTTTTAAATGTATGTTAATCAACTCTTAAATATATGTTAATTTAATTCGATGAAACTTAAATTAGTTAATAAAATTTAAAAATATTACATTGAAATTGATTAAACAAATGCATTTACATTACATAAATGGATTGAACACTACAAAATAATAGAAAAAGTGGTGTTTGAATATATGAATTAAATTAATACAATGTTTAGATTTTTATGAGTACAACAAAAAAATATTATAATGAACTGAAACAATAAATAAAGAAAATATATATATTAATACATATGATAAAAAATATATAAAAATGCAAGCGTTGACACCGTGCAAAAATGTTGACATTCATATAAGAAGAGAATTCCTTATAATCTCATCTTTGATAATTGATAGTACTCATACAATATAAAATAATTAAAAAATGTAAAGATTAAAAAAAACGTACAACAAATCAAATTCTAAGATGTATCAATCATCACTGGTTCAAACCACACGTATGAAGCTGAAAATGAGATTTCTCTCATGTAGGATATAATTAACAATGAAAATGGCAAAATATGATAAATCGTAAAACACCTATAAAATATATTTCATTAAAAAGATTACAAATTAAGCAAGAGAACTACACGTCTGAATAATTGATGAAAACCTCCTAATAAACCGTGGGGAAAACCAAAACTAAAACTAAATAAGATATGATCAACGCAACTACAAAACATCATACATCCACCGGAATGATGAAAGAAGTTTAGTTTGAATGAAAAAAATGAAAGAATCTCTAAAGAGTCAAATGACAAACATGTTGTGAGGATCATACACTCAATACCTCAACTATTTATACTAATATATAACAATCTAAAATATTAAAATCCACACAAAATTAGCCCATTGATTATGATTATTTAATTAACCTAATTAAGCTAATTAGTTAGTTACCATATTGATAAACCGTGTGTTAATAAATTGTAAATTATAATTTGTTTCAATATATTATATAATTTTACTTTAAGTAATTTGTAGGAATAATTTTATTTTTGGAGGGGTTTTGTTTTTAGTTGTAGGTAGATATGTAAATAAATATGTAAATTGCGAAAAATTTTCATATAAAGTAATATTGTTTATAAATGAAAATGCAATTTATCCAACAAATATGAAATAATAATTTTTTTAATATTAACACAATGAACTAATTAATACTATCTTTTTTAGCATAAATTGTATTTCTCTTCGATATTATGGTTTTTTTTGGTAGGGATTGTATTTGATCTCAAATTATTATTATTAGTGATATACGATAAAATTATTAACAGGATTTTTTTAAGTGGGAAGAAATTTTTTTATAATTATTTTATGTAAGCCTAAATAAAAAGTACAATTATAAAAATCACATATATATACATATAAATAATTAATACGCAATATTTTATAATTAAAAATGCTAATTATTTATATTTGTATACTTACTATATTTAGTTTTACTTACCTAATATATTGTAATTTTATTTTAGGAAACAATTTTTGGGGGGAAAACTTTTGGGGTGGGGTTTTGCTTTTAGGTATATACTAGTATTTCACCCGTGCGTTGCACGGAGTTTATTTTATTTTATTTTTACATTTCAACTTTTTCATAATTTATTGTATTTGATACAAATAAATATTAGTAAGCTTGAATGTAATCAAAACAATAAACTTAAGTATTCTAAATATATATATATACAAACACAATAATGGAAAAAGCTTACATTACAAATTCTGAAAGACTTCTTTAAATACAACATTAGGAGTAGATGTCTCCTCAAGATCATTAGAGTTATTAATTAAAATTTTAAGACCACTACGACATGTAGCTCGAGAAACACCAACATATAATTGACCATGACTGAAAACAGGATTCTTCAAAAACAGGCCAACACGTTTCAATGATTGACCTTGACTTTTATTAATTGTCATTGCATACGAAATCATCAACGGAAATTGTCTTCGTTGAAACTTGAATGGCAATCTTGGATCTGATGGTGTCAATGACAACCTCGGGATTAGTACCTTGTTGCCTGCATTTTGGCCTGTGAGAACCTCACCTTCCAGTACATGACTTCCAAGTTTTGTAATAACCAATCTAGTACCGTTGCACAAACCATTTCCATGATCTATATTTCTCAGCAACATAACTGGAGTTCCCACTTTCAAGTGCAACTCATGATTTGGGACACCTGAACACTTGAGAGTATTTAAAAACTCGGGTGTATGTATATCTGATAATAAAGATTCATTTGAATTTGATGTGCAAGTACTATCTGAACTGAAATATGATCGGCCTTCCTCTTCATTCAATGACACCATGTATTGGTTTATGGTGTCTACAATCGCCAAAGTAGGTGCCAAAATCGCTCGGTCTTGTAGATAACTCATATTGTGAGTTATATGACTTTTTGAGTCATATATATAATCCACAATTGCTGCAATAGGATCCTCAGAATATCTTAACAAAATATCATCGGGGATATCAATATTTGCTTCTCCGTCATTAATACCTCCAATAGTCCCATCTCCTATGCTTGCGATCCATCGACCAAATTGCTCTAACTTGTTTGATTCATCATTGAGAAATTCATTTTGAATCCTCATATTTTTGGTCAATCTCAAAACTTTGCAATTATTCCAAAGATATGATGAATTGATTGATGCATGCACTATATCCTGTCGGGTGCCTTTTGGAATAACTGGCAAAATCTGACGGAAATCTCCACCTAAAACCACAGTTTTACCACCGAAAGGTAAATCAAAACTGTCTGAGTTAGTAAAACGCATTATATCACGACAACTTCTGTCCAAAGCTTCAAAGCAAAACTTGTGCAACATAGGAGCTTCATCCCATATTATAAGCTTAGCTCTTACAATCAACTCCGCGAGTGGGCTTCCCTGAGTTATGTTGCAAGTAGAATCTTCATTTGGATTGATTGGAATTTTAAAGCGTGAATGTGCTGTTCTTCCTCCTGGTAGCAAAAGCGAAGCAATTCCACTGGAAGCAACATTTATAACAATTTCACCCTTTGAGCGTAAAGCAGCTGACAATCCTTTCCAAACAAAAGTTTTTCCTGTGCCTCCATATCCATATACAAAGAACAAATTGCCTGTATTTGAATCTAAAGCTTTTAAAATCGTATCATGGATGCAACGCTGCTCATCAGTACACTTCAATAAAAAATATTGGTACTCTTGATACTGAGCATCTCGATTGTAATGTAACTCCTCATTGATCAATGAATTTGCAGTGGACCTTCGGAAAAATCTTTCTTCAGGAAATGGCATCAATTCAAAGTCATTTAAACTTTTACCGAGATTCCTCAATAGTTTCTCTATCTCAACTAAAGTATAACTTTTCACTTCGAAATCATCAAGCGATAAATCTGCAATTATTAATAATGATATTAGAAAGAAAATAGAAGTTGCATTAATACATTCAAATATAAACATATCTATATATATTTAGAAAATTAATGTATACCTGGATGTCCCAAAGATATTCTTTGATTGTGCACAATATCATCGGATAAATAAGACCAACATTTATCCCAAACATCTTCCGGTCTTGCAAGTGAACCAGCAAATAATAAGGTGACAAAAAGATATCTGAGAGATTTTGCTGACGCCCATTGACTTGCTTCTATAATTCCATCAATGTATTCCTTATCATCTTCGATGAGTCCAAGAGCATAGCAAGCATCTCGAAAAGTAGAATATTGAACTCCATTTATGCACCTTATGTCTTCATAACATGTTGGTCCACGAACAACATTTAATAAGCATCTCAGATAGTACAATTCTCCCGATCCAGGAGGAACGTAAAATAACCTTCCAATTGCATATCTTGTCTTCCTCGGCTCCCATGCTCGAATATCAGGCTTCCAGACAAATTTTGTTGGAAATTCGGCATATGTGAGATTTCGTGCTTCTGGATAATTCTTATTTGCTTCCATCCATGCCATGAACTTGCTTTGTTTAACCGTGGGTCGATCAAGCACAACATCTATAGGATCAGAATCAGAAAAGATGATATTTTGCTCACCAGGAAGATGGAATGCTAAACGTTCAACTGCTGGATCTCTATATTGAATATCGAATCCATAAATTCTCCAAGCCGCCTCACACGGTGAGATATACCGACAATCATAATACATCTGCACCTCATCACAATCTTTTTGCACTTGATCGTCTTTTGTGCTTTCATAAAAGGATGCAGTAACACGATCGTGACCCTTGTTTATGTATTTGAATAAATACTTGATTGATCTTGATTGATTGCACCATTCAACATTGATGTGTCCACCATATTTCATTAGAAGATATCGATTATGTGGAACAACATATCTATTATCCAAAGGCACACCATTTTTTTCAACAAATCGTCCATTATCTCTTCGTCTATAAACTGGATAACCATCTTCATCAGTCGTCGTTGAAGCAACAAACTTTTTTGGAAAATACTTCATGCAACGATTGTTCGACATACATGGAGAGTTTTTGTTGGCAGCACCACATGGACCATGTATCATAAAATCTTGCACCGACTGATAGTACTTTGAATCAATTTCTTTATCTGGAATTTCTGCCGAAATGATTTTATCAATATCTTCACCAGTCGGATACTTATCCTCTTTGCTTAGGAAAAGTAGTATATGAGCGTGTGGTAAACCACGCTTTTGAAACTCAACCGTGTAAACAACTGGAAAATAAAACAACAATAATTTAAAATCTTATAAAATCAAATTTAAAGATGAAAACTTAAAGTTATGTTCAACGAAAAATAATAATTACCTGCCACAACTTTCCCAAATACTTTATTATGCCTCAAATCCTTTATTAAGTTGTCCAACTTAATTTTGAAAACTCTGGCAATGATGTCTGGACGATCTTCTGCTTTCAAAGTTTTGCTTTCACAATATCTTACAATTTCTGGCCATTTGGGATTACACGTAAATGTAATGAATAAGTCGGGGTATCCTGCCCAACTACAAATCGCCATTGCATCTTGGTAATTCTGAATCATGTATCGAGCTCCACCAGTAAATGAAGATGGCAATATAATACGCTTTCCTTGTCTTTTTGGATCAGTCTCACCCCTCAAAACTGCATCTGTTAAGCCCTTATACATTTCTGCGCGTAATTGTTTTTGGTGTGTGCGCACATATGTCAATCTATTTGATTCAACCATTGTGTATGCATCCACAATAAATTGTTGGAATAATCTCTTTGACGACACAATGTTTAAGGGCTCATTTTGTCTTTCATGCAGACGATAAGCAAAGAATTCTCTGAAACTGACTCTTTTCCGTCCATTGTTAGATCTGGCAAATGACTCTGAATATGGAATGTCTTCTCGGTATCCATCTTCTCCATAAGGGAATAACAATGGGTATTGCAAAGCAAGATACGATGCATGGAGCTCATTTATGCGTTTTAAGTGTCCAGAATTTGTTTCTAGAATTATATCTCTATCTCCCATAGATTCATCAAAATCTCCCACAACTAATGCAGCAACTTCAGACACTGTAGGCAGATTATACTGTCGACCATCTTTTGCTCTTCTTCCAATCAATCTTAGCTTGATGGTTGAACATCCGGGCTCTGCAAGTTTTTCTTTAGCCATTCGAAATGACTTTACCAATACGTTATGCACATCTAACATCCCTTTGATATCTCTCACAATCTCCGCATGCAGTGTATTCAAATTATTTTGTTGTCTGAAAAAAAATATTTAAATTAAATAATAACAATTTGAAAATAATAAAATAAATGGAATACTAACCGAACACTGAGCATTCTATTTGTGATTTCATTATCTGTGTCATATATGTATAGTTGTGCAAATTTTGGTGGACATCCTTCTGTTGGTAGCAAACTTCCAATAGAATGATAATTTTGTCCATGCATCCGAAAAACTGGTGGCGATCTTCCATTGTTCAAGCTTGAGTCAATCTTTCCTCCCATTGACGTAAAAGAGAACATACTATTATATGACCGAATATTTGCTTGAAAATGCTTGCTCTTTTCATCATTTCCGAAAATCAAATCCTCCAAAATCTTCGGAGGTCTTTTTCTTTGTGCAAGCTTGATTTTTCCATTTGTGCAACATAATGAATAAGTGGGGTCTTTGACATTATAATCTTTGCGTGTGCGTTCATCATACCAAAAGAAAGCCCCACAGTGTTTGCAAGCATGAATTGGATCACCAATATCCCAATATTCTACAATAAAAAATTATTGAAAGATATGTATATTGTTACTATTCAACCTTTAAGAAATAATAAAATTTTAATTATTTGAGAAAAAAATAAACATACCACATGGATCAATAAAAAATAATTCATCATCATCGACTTCACCTATATTTGAATTAGGTGCATGGGTAGCTATACAAAATGTTAGAACAGTTAAAAATACAAAAATATTAAATTCAAGTACAAATAAGTTATGGAAACTTACTGTCATCCAAATGTATAATTTCTTGATTGACATTATTTGTGGAGAATTGAGTTGCCCTCACATCGTGTTCTTGTAATATTTGACATTGTGATCCATGCAACTCAATTTCATCATCAGTAGTCAAATCTATGATTGTTGGCATATCAATATTTGAATTACTACTCCAAGCATATTTCAGGTTATTGGAGACACTATTTGGCACTTTATATTGAATGATCGAGGATTCAATTTCATTTGCAGGGACTGCAAAATAAAATAAAATATTAATTATAAAAAAGTTGTATATAAATAGAATATATTTGTTTCTTTTGAAATGATACATGAATTTATTATTTAGTGTACCACTTAATCCTGATTTAATCCGGAGATGACTTTGTTTTGGGAACATAAATTGGGATGAATTTTGACATGTTTGCAAAGTAATACGCTGCCTTTTGCACAGTGGAATGTCCAAATTATCTGTTAGCAAAAACAAACAATTAAAACTACATTTATAAAAGGAGACTCGGATAAAAAAGCTCAAAAATAAATGTAGTTTTTTTTAAAGCGAATGTGTAAAACAATTAAATGTAGACTCGGATTCTGCCTTTTACACATTGTTTCTTTTATAAATGTAGTTTTTTTACACATTGTTCATGTACTCAGTTAAGAAACAATGTGTAAAAAAAAAATTGAGTGAATGTAGTATAAAATAAATATTCCGGCATTTACATTCACCTTGGCCGCATGTTATCTTTTAGGAATTAATTCCTCAGTATGTTTATTATTTGTGGTTTTGTCATAACTGAATTAGTAATGGAGATGATGAACCTTTGATGTCACATGTTGTTCACAGTTTAATATGTATAATGATTATATATATGTCAAAGTTTAACTGTTTAATTTATATGTATTAATTTAATTATTTTGAATATATATATATATATATATATATAAACTTATATACAAACATACTTAAAATAATAAAAGCATATGAAAAATAAGAATATTATCAGGATTTTTTTTTCGTTTTTTAATTTACTAATTCTGTGTAACTTAATTTTCTTGAGTTTATTTTTAATTCTTTATTGTATTAAATAACTTTATACAAATTTAAAAATAAAATGAAAATAATTGACTGAATTAATTGCTTTTGTACATACTACAGTATATATTGATATTTCACAGGAAAAAATATAGATAGATAGATTGTAGTTTATGTGGCAGTGGGTAGAGCTAGTATCATTTTCGCAATCAAAAACATAGTAATGGGAATTTATAATGTAGGGTTTTTTACTCAGAGAATGAAATGTGACTAGTCCTTTTCTTTTCTTTTATTCATTCATTCCTACTTCTACTATAAAGGCCCATTTGATTTATGGTACTACATTGAAAAGTTTTAATCCAAAACTGGAAAAAAGAATCATGATTGATGATTATTAAATTAAACTAAGCACCACATTGAGTTTGAAGAAATAAATAAAAAATAATAAGACGCATAGAAATACATTGATAAAATAGTAGAAACGAAAATGAAATATAAAGTTTGTAACCTATGTATAGCCATTTACATATTAATACTATCTAATATTTGGATTTCATCTTCCGAATAAATAAATTTTTAAAAGCACAAATAAAATACATCATTGAATTTTAAATTCAAAAAAGAAAATAGTAACCTATGTATAGCCATTTAAATTATTCATGGTGCATTTGTGGGGCTAGTCATCCTCCATTTGGAGTAGGGATATGCCACCTATTAGAGGTTTTTCATTTTTTGGGCTTTAAATTCTTTCTTTCCTAACAACTATAAGCCCATTGATTTTTTTATTTTTATTTTTAAAAGTTCAATATTACTCCCTTCGTTCTTTATAAGTAGTCCATTTTCTTTTCGGCATGGAGATTAAGAGTTATGAGTGTAGTGGAATTAATATTTTATTGGTGAGTGTGAAAAAGTTTGTCATTTTAAGAAAGTGGAACTAATTTATGGGACAAACAAAAATGGGAAGTGTGACTACTTCAACGGGACAGAGGGAGTATAAAATTAAGGTGAATCCAAATTGGCCACAACAGTAAGCCAATCCGGAAAATCAACTTTCCAAGTCGTCTGAGAAAAAATATGTTTAGCAAATTGTGCAACATGATGAGCTGCCATAGTGACACTTCTATATATAAAAATAATATTATATTATTAAAGTAATATTTAAGGATTTTTATGCAATAAATGATTGTAATTTGTAAAAATATATATTGAAATCTTCAATTAAAAGAAGTTGCAAAAGTAATGCATCAATGGCTTAATCTTAGCAAAAGCTGAAAATATAGAAATTAAATTTACATAAACGGAATCGTAAATTGCCCAATTCATAAAAAATTACTACAAAATTTTAAATGTGAGATATTTTCGGTGTGGTGCACAATTTACCTCTATATTTCAAAGTAACCCTCAAACTCCTCTTATCTACATTCAAATCCCTTGATTTCAAAATTAGCAATTTTACATTTGGGTAAATAGGGAAAAATACCCTTAACTATTGACGTTTTAGTTAAAATACCCTAATCTATTTCCATAAGTTAAAAATACCTCAATCTTTACTTTATTTATGAATTATACCCTGATTTATTAATATTTTGGAAAAATATCCTAATGTATTATATTATTAGTTAAAAATATCCCAATCTTTAATTTCGTTTACGAATTATACCAAAACGAGAAATATTATTGGCTCACACAATGATGACAATCAAAACAACTATCTTCGTCTGTATTAAGTTTAATGTATTAAGCAATCAATATTTTCTATATATATATTCTGAAAAGTAGTTAAACTTTATGTTCTACTCTTTTTCTCGTTACCTTCGGTTGGTGTAAAGTCCAATCCAAGACGAATGTGCATACATTTCGATATAAGATCACACATCAAAATATGCATTGAGAGAAAAAATAAGGAATTCAAGCAATCGAAGGAAACAAAAAAAAAAAAAAAGCAGAACATGAAGTTTTAAATACTTTTCGAAAGATAAATGCATTTGAATATATAACAAATATCGATTGTTTAGTACAATAATTAAACACGAACGATGATAGTTATTTTTACTGTCATTTTTGTGTGAGCCAATAATATTTCTCGTTTTGGTATAATTCATAAATAAAATTAAAGATTGGGGTATTTTTAACGAATAATAATATATTATGGTATTTTCCAAAAATTTCAATAGATCAAGGTATAATTCATAAATGGAAGTAAAGATCGGGATATTTTTAACTTATTGAAATAGATTGGGGTATTTTTCCGAAAACGTCAATAGTTTAGGGTATTTTCCCCTATTTACCCTTTACATTTTTACTACATTTCTCAATCTCGAGCACCGAAGCACCAAAAAACCCCACAGAAAATCAGCAGAATCGGAGGAAAAAGCTGCGATTATGGGGAAAGATCTGAGCGACGATCAGGTCTCGTCAATGAAGGAGGCTTTCACGCTGTTTGACACCGATGGCGACGGCAAGATTGAGCCGTCTGAACTCGGAGTCCTGATGCGCTCGCTCGGTGGAAACCCTACGGAGGCGCAGCTCAAGTCGATCCTCGCCGAGGAGAAGCTCAGCGCGCCGTTCGACTTCCAGCGCTTCCTCGACCTCATGTCCAAGCATTTGAAGCCGGAGCCGTTCGATCGCCCGCTGCGCGATGCGTTCAAGGTGCTCGACAAGGACGCGACGGGGTACGTCGCCGTTTCGGATCTGAGACACATCCTCACTAGCATCGGGGAGAAGCTGAAGCCTGAGGAGTTCGATGAGTGGATTCGCGAAGTGGATGTCGGATCCGATGGCAAGATCCGGTATGAGGACTTCATTGCGCGCATGGTAGCTAAGTGAAGGGGCGAATCTCGACGCTGCTGAGGTTTTAATTTCGGTGATTCTCTTACTATTTCTTCATTTTCATCCCCCCCCCCCTCTCTTATTGTATTATTTACCTGTTCATTGCATGATGTTTAGCTATTGCTAATATGCTGTGTAATTTGTGTTTAGTTAGGAGTGTTTAGATGTTTATCGATTTTGAAGACCGCATACCATCATAAGTGGGAATGATTGAGAATCTCAATAATGGCACCGTATAATCAATCTTAACTATCTATAAGATTGGCTTGAAGTAGTAAATAGATTGGTTTTGGAATCAGATGCATTTTTTAGGAAAACTTTAGTATAATTAGAGCAGTATATGATAAGTAAGAAATGTGGCAATGTGATTTTCAGTAATTTAATTGCTACTTTTTAATTTACTTCTCAAATGGGTATCAGACATTTGGTTGGATCTAGATTCAATTCCTAGTGTATACTTTTCCTTCATGAAGTACCCTGAAGAACAAATTTCAGGTCTAGTTTATTGCTGCAGAGAATGAGATTACGACTACACGAATACGTGGAGAACTAGTTATCCAACTTAAAGCGAAGCGAAGTTCTATGCTGTATAACTGCCAATAATATTTTCCAATAGCATGCCATATCTGCATTTCTCATTACTTATTCAAAAATAGTTCTTTGACATGTTCATGGCTGTTGATTGACCTTACTATGAATTAAATTAGTTAACCATCTGATATAGCAGGGCTTTATTCATCCACAAGATAAAATCTTTAACTTCAGCTAGTGCTATCTGTAAATGTTAATGGCGGCCTAACGTGAATGAGATGTATTAGGGCGTCGTCCCACTTTTCCGTGTAGCCATCATTCCATCAATGCTTTTTGTAATTGTTTGCCTGAAATGGTGCCTGCAGGTGATTGACTATCCGGTTGTTGAGCTGTGCCTTGACTTGAAGCATGGAAGCTGTGACTTGTATTTGATGTTGCTGTAGTGTGCATCTTTATCCTTCATCATTGTGTTGCCCTAGGTTGTGTAAGTTGCGCGCATAATTTATGGCCCTGCAACGTTAACTTGTTCTGGACTGACTTCTGGTTTGGAATGTTTTAAAACATTTGGTGATACTCTGGAGTTCTTGGCTATGGACAGTTTCTAGTGTTTGTTGAACAATGTATATAGCTGATTCGCATCTGAACCATCAGTGGTTTATGTGTGTGTGCGTGCGTGTTTTTATTTATTTCATTGCTGGTCTCCCTTCAGTTTATTTTAAGTTGGAGGTGAAATTAGTTGATATTTTCCATGAATCATTGAAATTCCATTGAAGCACTCGAGACCCCTATACCCAAATAGAGTGACACAAATTGCAATATACTACTAAGTAATAAAATCTCAAATGAAATGGTAAAAGAAAGGGAAGGACGCAAATGCAATGATCGTAATTGCACGCCAATTTCAACGACTTCATTCTTAATTTTGACATCAAAGTTTTTCTCTTTTGATTGTTGTTTTCTCGGAGTTTTAGTGGTGGCTTGTATTGTACTCCCTCCGTCCCATTAGAGTAGTTTTATTTTTTTTCGGCACGGAGATTAAGAGTTGTGAGTGTAGTGGAATTAATATTTTATTGGTGAGTGTGAAAAAGTTTGTCATTTTAGGAAAATGAGATTAATTTATGGGACAAACAAAATTGGGATATGAGACTACTTCAATGGGACAGGGAGTATTACTTTATCAACTTACTTCATGAGTAGGTAGACTCCCACATCGATTGTAACTAATTTCTCGAGTCCTGAGGTGCTTTATGTATTGTCACTTATTTTAATTGTTTGTGTTGGTACAAAATTTAATTTCTTTTCAAATAGTAACATATTTTCATTTTTTAAACCTATAAAAATCTTTGTATGGGATTTATTATATTTTATTAAAAAAATATAACCCTCAATATCAAGTAATTCGCCTTACTACATTTTATTAAAAATTAACAGACTTGATTTCGTGAGGGTTTATGGCGATGAAACCACTCAAAAATTGAGATTTTATTTTAAACTATATAAACCCTAACCCCCAAAATTTTCATTTCTCTACCCTCTCCAAAACCCCCAACCCCTTACAACTGAACAAATCTCACCGGCAAATGGCCTCGGGGATTCGCTTAGTTACGGAAAGAACCGGCGATGGCGTCGGGCTGCCGGTCCTCGACGCCGACAACGGCGAGGAGCTGATTCTCGTGCAGCCTGATGTCTCAATCGTCCTTGGCAGCCGCCGCCGCTCGCCGGAATCCCCCGGCATTCTCTATATCACCAACAGGTAGTTGTGTCGTCCCATTTTTATTTCCTTCTTTTAGTAGTGTTGTGTAATTGACTGTTTTGAACTTTTCATGGAAAGACAAGTAGTGTGGCTGAGTAGTTCGGACAGGGAGAAAGGATACGCCGTCGACTTCATTTCGTTGTCGCTCCACGCCGTGTCCAGAGACCCTGAGGCTTACCCTTCTCCTTGTATTTATGCTCAGGTTATTGATCCTTGGTTGATTTTCTCTAGCTCTTAGTGCATTTCGAAGCTTAGAATTTGGATATTTATCACGTGTTTCTTTTTTTTATTTTTATTTTTATTTTTTTAATTCACGTGTTGAATTGATATTGCGCATATCTAGAGTCTCTTGTGATTTTTCTGTTGGTTGGGTTTCACTGTGTGAGTTTTTTGTATTTTACAATTGCATTCACGGTTAAGAATTCAGATAGTTGCAGTCTTGGTCTATCGCACTTATGCTGGTTTATAAATGCTTAATCTACAGCGGTTAGGTTGAAGGATATGAGGATGCATTGAAATTTACTGAAATCCATTCGTACTTGCTTGGATTTTTGTTGATTTGAAATCATATCCCTTAAGACTCATTTTGTAACTAGATTTTCAGTGATTATGGTGGATTTGAAAGATTCTACACTATGGTGAATTGCAATTCATTCATTTTATTTCCCTCAGTCCCATTACAAATACTTGTGACTTTGTTCAACATAAGCATGAATCATGGAAATGTATAATTATTGCTCCAATGTGACCTAGTGACATGTTTGTAGCTTGTGCAGTTTTGCTCCTACTCTCCTCTCTTTTTAAGTAATAATGCATTAATGTCCAAATGCTGACAGATGTTTGGTATTATGTTTTCAATGGTCTGACTATGGTGTCTGTATTTCCTTTCATTTCAAGATTGAGACTGGGTCTGAGGAAGATGAATTGGAAGACTCAGATTCGGAGAGTGATGATATGCCAAACTTATCCAAGATTACAGAGATGAGACTTGTGCCTTCAGATCCTAATATATGTATACATTTTCCTTTTTTTTTGGTTTATTTTTAAATCCTTCAGTCGTTCTTTAGTCCAAAATTCCATCTGTATGGATGCTCATTCATGTTTATGAAGGTGATTTCTCCTTGATTCCTTGCAGTGGATACACTGTTTGAAACATTTTGTGAATGTGCTGAGCTAAATCCTGATCCAATAGAAGGTGGTTTTCATATCTTCAGCAATAACATGCAACATTTTTTTTTCGTGTTTTCGGAGACTGACTACGTTTTTTTTTTTTGCCTCCTGCAGAGGAGGAAGTCGAACATAATTGGATTTTCAGTGCTGACCAACTGGAACATGATGCTGCTGGTATGGATTGCTTTTGGAGTCCATATTCTCTATATCGTAACTGTTTTCCATGTTCTGATGTTCCCCATTTCTTTCTTTTTCCATGTTCTGATGTTCCCCATTTCTTTCTTTTTATGTTCAGACGACGATGATGATTCAGAATGGGATGCACATCAAAATCCAACCCGCCCAATTGGTGCTAACGGGAATCTTGATTTGGCTCATTCAGTGGTCCAGGTACGTTATATAGTGATTCACGGAAATGCTCTGAATTTCATCCCAGTCAGTCGGAATGTATAGATAAGAAGCAACAAGTTCTATGAAACTCGAACTTAGTGTTGTTGATCTTGATTAGACTATGTAAGCTAGCCATTTCTCAATTTTGACGTGCATAACGTGGGTGCGCATGTGATTCATTATATGTCAGTACGTAATGTGTAGCTGCGGATTGAAGAATTCATACATCTTCTCTTCTTGTATTGCAGCTTCAGATAAATGATCAGCGGTTTGAAGATGCAGAGGAAATTGCACAAGACGACATAAATGGTCATAACTGACCTGGTGAGGGTATAACATTATATTTCAATATTTTTGATTCTCAATTCAATGCATTTTGTTTGTAATTTGAATGTCTTGCATAGTTGTATTCACCGGTCTAAATTGATTTTTCCATATTGGACATTGTCTGGTTGTTCATGATCTTGTAGTCAGTACCATAGGCCATGGGACCTGTCTGATATAGAGAGCTCTCAGTTTTCATAGGTTAAAATGCCTTTTGCTCATATAATAATATGTCAAGTCTGGTTGGCACCTGTAGTATATTAATATACTGCCTCATAACTTGGGTGGTGTGAATTTTTCTAAATCCAGTTTTTTTTTTTTTTTTTTCCTTGTGAAGTCATTATTGATATATATTACTGATTGATTACTGTATTATTTTTGTTCTTAGGCAGGAACATCCTGGGATAGGTTGCAACTCAGGACTCTCACATCTTGAAGCAAATCACCTGGATTACTGTTGAGGTTATAATAGCGGATTATTCTCATATCTATGAAATCCTGATCTGTGGATTTAAATTTGTAGAAATATGTTGGCATTTGTGATTAGATTGCAGACATGCTTGTGATTTTACATTCCAATAGATTTTGACAGCATTTTACCAAGTATTCTTACAATGAGTCCCTCTTCTTCCGTCTATGAATTTATGAAATCCAGATAAAAACTCACTTGACACATATCATTTATTTATGCTGGATGATGACACATAGTGATCAATCTGTTTTTCTTTAGCATGCCTTTCATATACAGCAAACAAAAAACAAACAGTAGTTCATAAATTTTCTGGGTCATCAGAAAAACTGCCAATTCCAATCAAATACAAAACCAAATGTCAGTCACCAAATATATTATATATATCAAAAAGTCAAAATAATCACGTGTGTGAAAAAAAATCAAATAATAATGAAAAGAAATTACAGATTTTCCATCAAGTCAAGTCCACTTGTCATTACCAGAATAAAAATCGAGATACCAATGCACAAATTTCTTCAACCCCGTCTGCAAATCCGTCGTCGGCTTGTAATGCAGCTCCCTCATCGCGTAGCTTATGTTCGCATGCGTGAACGGAACGTCGCCGTTTCGCGGCATCGGCAGCACGTCCCGATTCGCCTTCGTCTTCAGCAACTTCTCCAATATGCTAACGAGCTTGCTCACGGGCACTGGCGCCGTGTTCCCTAAGTTGAACACCCGAAGTTGCGCCGCCCCTTTTTTCTTGCCACCGCTCCCCGTGCTCCGCTCCGCCGTGTCCACCGCTGCCACGCAACCTTTGACGATGTCGTCGATGTAGGTGAAATCCCTCGCCACGCTTGCATGGTTCGGGCCTTCGAATACGGTGATTGGTTTCCCTTTGAGGATATCTTTGGTGAAGAAGTAGTAGGCCATGTCGGGCCGACCCCACGGGCCGTAAACGGTGAAGAATCTGAGGCCGGTGATGGAGAGGCCGTAGATGTGGTTGTACGTGTGGGCGATTTCTTCTCCGGCTTTTTTTGTGGCGGCGTAGAGGCTGGCCGGTTTGTCGGTTTGGTCTTTCTCGGAGAAGGGGACCTTGGAGTTGAGGCCGTAGACGGAACTCGACGACGCCCAGACGATCGACGGCTGGGGGTCGGCGGACTTGCAGGCCTCGAAGACGGAGACGAGGCCGGCGACGTTGCTGTGGACGTAGGAGCTAGGGTTCTTCATGGCGTAGCGGACGCCGGCCTGGGCGGCGAGGTGCATGACGTGGGTGAAGGCGACGACGTCGAAGAGCTTGTTGAGGAGGGCGGCGTCGTTGATGTCGCCCTCGACGACGAAGACGCCGGCGCGGTCGAGGTTCTTGCGGCGGGCGCGCTTGAGTGAGGGGTCGTAGTAGTCGTTGAAGTTGTCGAGGCCGATGACGCCGTCGCCGCGGCGCTTGAGGGCGAGGGAGACGTGGCTGCCGACGAAGCCGGCGGCGCCGGTGACGAGGACGGAGAGGTGGCCGCGGCCGGAGGCGTGGGAGGGGGAGTTGTTGGAGCGGGGGCGGGCGGAGGCGAGGACCTTGCGCTCCCAGGACTGGCCGCCCCAGGCGGGGGGGGGGGAGGCGGGAGGGCGGCGGTCGGGGGAGAGGTCGGGAGGGGCGTGGAAGAGGAGGAACATGATCAAGGCGGCGAAGACGGAGGTCCAGAAAATGAGGCGAGGGGTGGGGAAGTAGGACCGCGGGGTGCGGTGGACGTACGGCGACCGGTCCGGCGCCATGTTGCGGAATTTGGTCGGAGTGGTGGACATGTTTTTTTTTTTTTTTTTTTTTGGAGATCAAATCAAATCCAATCCAATTCAATCCAATCTCTCATGGGGATTAATGGTTGTCTTTTTTTTTTGGTTGAAGGAGAGATTTTGGGTGATAATGCGGTAAGAATGAATCCAGGGGAAAGGTGCATAGACAGAGGCTCCTGGTTTCTCAAGGGATGGAATGGAGAAGGGGGGAGAGAGAGAGAGAGAGAGAGAGAGATGTGAGAAGAATAAATCTAGGGAAAGGGATGTTTCCTGCGAAAATAATGGGATGGAGGAGAGAGAGAGATTAGGGATTGGAGATAGAGGAGGGGAGATGAACATAATATAATTATTGATTACTCCTAAATATGTTAATTAGTAAGCATAATTATTGTTTAGTTAATTACTCCTAAAAATGTTCATTAGTAAGAATAAAGAGGATTGTCGATTCAAGATCTAAAAAATAGTTTTATTATCGATTTAGAATCCGAAAGATTATTTGTTAATCTAAGATTCTAAATATTAAATAATTCTAAATTCCTGGATTGAGAATTGTTTGATTTTTTTTGCCGCGAATTGAGAATTAATCTTTCGGATCTGAATTAATAATTAAAATATCTTTTAGTTCCTGAATTAATAAAATTTGTATAAATATAATGATTTTTTAGTTTTTGTATTAACAACTTGTGATGTCATTTATTGGAATAAAAAGCAAGTGGTCATAATAGTCAAAAACTTGATTATTATGAGAATTTACAGAATTCAAGGCTGCAGAATGGATGAATGACTTAATTATTTCTTAATTAATGCAATCAAACAATAAAAAGTAAACTAAAACACTATCATTGAAGTCACCATATCCATATGTATGCAACTATCCAATGCAATTAACGCCTCCATACATCAAACTTTAATTTTCTTCTAATAACCAAACCTCAATTTATAGTTATAATCATGTCCAGAAAAAAAGAAAAGAAAAGATTATTATGGTGAAAGTAGGGGCAACATATCCTCCAAAAAAGACCCTAATCTTGAAGAGTATGATCCTCCACTACTACTAATTCCCTCCAACAATTTGACTACTTCAAACATAGTAGGCCTATCTTCTGGGACCCTGCACACACAACCCATTGCTATCTCCATCACTTGCTTCCTCACCTCCACGTCTTCACCATAGTTTGTCATCATCGACGACACGAGCTCGAGCAGCACCACTCCGAAGCTGTACACATCACCGGCCTGAGACAGTTCCCCCGAGCTTTCGAGCTCGGGAGCACAGCTGCCCGATGATAATAACAGCTCCACCGGACTAACCAGTCTTCCCAATCCAGCATCAAACCCTATGATGCTGCTGCTACCATTCACGAAGATGTTGCTGCTTTTTATATTTCCCAGCACCAGCTTTCCACCTTGTTGTCTGTGGATGTAGGCGATCCCCCTCGCTGCTCCTACTGCAATTCGAAGTCTGCTACCCCAGTCTAAACATGTCTTCGCAGCACCTGCAAACGAGGAGAGGGGGTGAGCAACGATCGTTTCGGTCTGAAAATCGAACAGCCCAAGCCGTCAAACCGAACTTTTCCAAAATCCAGACTGAACCGAACTACTAATATTGTACAAATAGAACCGAAATTGAACCTTACCGAATAGGTGGTTTCAGTTCGGTCTGGCGATTTTAACAAAACCAAACCGACGGTTTCGGTTCGGTTTGAATTTTTTAGAGTTTTTGGTTCGGTTCAATTTTTTAAGACTTCAGTTCGGTTGTTT
This sequence comes from Plectranthus barbatus, assembly GCA_026898455.1. Lineage (NCBI taxonomy): Eukaryota > Viridiplantae > Streptophyta > Magnoliopsida > Lamiales > Lamiaceae > Plectranthus > Plectranthus barbatus. The sequence continues at coordinate 23,374 of JAPKLW010001752.1, read as the reverse complement.
TTAAACCGAACCGAACACGTGTTATATATATATATTATTATATTTATTTATATAATTAAAATATAAAGACAAATAAAACATATAAAATACTTGAATTAAAACAAGTATTTATAATGTATTAGGTATTTTAATTAAGGTTTAATTTAGAGATTTAAAATAAAATAAAGATTTCATAATTTAATTTTATACTCCCTCCGTCCCAAAACATTAGTCCTGTTTTCCTTTTTCGTCTGTCCCAAACATTAGTCTTGCATTCCTAAAATGGAAAATTAATACACACTCATTAATAAAATATTAATTTCCTCTATCTCACCCGCATTGGTATCTGTGCCGGAATGAAACAAGACTAATGATCCGGGACGGAGGTAGTATGTTTTATTGTCTTTATATTTTGATTATATATATATATATATAGGGGCTTAATCCAGTGAGAATAGAGAATATGAAAATACTACATTATATCCTTGCTATACTTCATTTTAACATCAAAATCATTTAGTGAAAAAATATTCATTTTAACCTCAAAATACTTTATTTTCATTTTATCTTCGATTTCATTCATTGTACTTTTTAGCCTTCAGTTTTTCTAAAATATTGTTCATTTTTATCTTCATTTTATCTTAAAATTACTTCATTTTCTATTCTCATGTTCTCACGTTAACAACTATTATCATATGATCAAACCTCTCTCTCTCTCTCTCTATATATATATATATATAACACATGTTCGATTCGGTTTAAAAACAACCGAACCGAACCAAAAACTCTAAAAAATTCAGACCGAACTGAAACCGCCGATTCGATTTTATTTGGCGGTTTCGGTTCGGTTTTGCTCACCTCTACACTAAAGCTAGGTACATACCATTTAGCAGAGTGGATAGGCTGCATTGGTTGTAGTAATCATACACCAAAAGCTTTTCATATCTTGAATAGTAATATGCCTTCAACCTACCCACATTTTGGTGCTTCATTCTTCCAAAAACCTCCACATGCTGCTGAAACTCCTCAAATGCTGCACTCACATGCCTCAGCATCTTCACCACAACTATGTCTCCATTCCCTAACCTTACCTTCAAACATGTCCCAAACGATCCGCTCCCGAGCACCTCAGAAGGAGCACTCTTTACGTGTTCGACCTCGGTATCCTCCAGAAACACAAGTTCCCCTTCGAACGAGTCCAAACACCGGTTTCCTGGATTCGGAATCACGATATCCTTCAACATCTTGACTACCTCGGATATCTCGGGCCTCCTCTTCGAAGATTTAGACACACATCTAATCCCTATCTGCAGCATCTTGATCATCGGTTGGCTGATGTCGGAGCGCTTAAGTAGGTGAGGATCGAACACATTGGCCGCCCTCTCGTTGCTCTTGATGGAGTAGACTGATTTGATGAGATCAAGAGGGGTTTGTGCGGTTGGCTTTCTTGTTAGAAGGTGGAGCAGCAGAACTCCGAAGCTGTGAACATCGGATGCTTGTGAAGTAGGCATGAGTGTAGCTTTTGCCAACCCCAAATCTGATACGCAGCCGTGGAGTTGTTGATTGAGAAGAATGTTGGATGGTTTTATGTTTCCATGGGCTAGGGTCCCATTAAGGTGTGAGTGTATCTCCGCAATGCCTGTGGCTGCACCGATGGCGATTCTGACTCGGGTCTCCCACCCTACGTCGGCCCGGTTTTCACCTATTTTGGCAAGTATGCTTCAGCTAGGGATGGGAAAAATTACCGACATATCGGACATATCGTGTCGAAAAAAAATACCGAAATTATTAAATTTTTGGTATATCATATTTTTGATAAGGTATCATACTATACCGAAAATATACCGGAAAATATAATAATAATTTTTTTGTTATATTTTTATTTTAAAACAATAAATTAAAAATAAAATCATATATTCTCTGTTCACCTCATAATATTATTGATATAAACATATTTCTTGAATAAATATTAATAGGAAAAATCATAAATATTAAAGTATATAAAATTTTTTCAGTATGTTAACGATACACTGAAAGAATGATAAAATAAAAGGTATATCAATTTTATCATACCAAAATCATTCCAAAAACTCAATAAGCCGAAGTAATGGTATATAAATTATCCCATGCCGAAACAATACTGACTCATACCGAACTAAGGTATACCGAAAACTTTGGTACGGTAACAGTATGAGTTTTTCTCATACCCTAAATTTCGGTAAAGTATAAGGTACGAGGGAAAAGTCCGATATACCGTACCGAACCATCCCTAGCTTCATTAGCAACTAGCAAATCACATATCCGAATTGTTAAAGAGTTTAAAACATACCGTATAGCAAGGAATAGACGCTTCCGTTGGGGTAATAATCATACAGCAGAAGCTTATCACTACCATGTGTTGAAGAATAATAAGCTCTCAATGCAACCACGTTTTCATGCCTAACTTCCCCAACCATCTCCATTTTCCTCTCGAAATCAACTTCCCAAATATCCACGGCCTTCACCCTCTTCACCACAAATCTCTTTCCACCTTCCATTTCAGCTACATAAGAACTTCCAAAGGTGCCCCTCCCCAGCAAGGTTGCGGAAACCGAGTCAACGTGGTCAGCGGCGTCCAAGTTCAAAGGCGGAGTGAAGTCCGAGAGGAGAACCAGCTGCGGAGGGGAGTGGTCTGAGGTGGAAGAAGTGAAATCCGATGCATCGGAGAGGGAGCTGGGGGTTCTTGACTGCTGGTGGAAGAGTTCCCACAGCTGCTGTTTCTTGATAACGGCTGCCACCAGCCTCTCCCAGTTGTCATAGACAGCAGGCATTCTGTGGTGAATATGGTTTTATCCAATCGATCAAGTTGCAGTTGCAGTCATCAATAAATAGTCTCCTCTTCATGTATGTTGACTTCGACTTTCGTTTTCATTGAAGTTTCTTCTTAGATACAAAATAAAAATAAAATTCACAAAAGTCTCTTTCAGCAACTTATGGGCCAGTTGCTTTAAATGGCAATTGACAAACAAAATTTCCCAAGATTGGAAGCAATTCCATTGCTTCAGCTTTTCATCTACTATTACTAATCTACAGTTGAGGAAGGATTAAATTATACATCAAAACTGACTCTGAAATTAGTAGACATATCTGGATCACAATCTTATATGCGTTGGTGTAGCAAGCTCTAGTTGAATAGTTTGAGCTCCTCACCAAGTGCAGTAATGTCAGGGATGATTCCTCCATTCTGATTTCTTATTACGCCATCTCCGACGAGGTTGTTCAATATGACGGCCGGATCTTTGGCTCCGCCGTGCTGCAAGAATTTGGATCTAAGGGCAGACCCTGCAGCTGGGGATAATGGATCTTCCTGTAAAATGTTTTTCCATATTGTTGCAGCGAAGCACCTTGCATACAAGTAGCTGTAGTAGCCTGCACAATAAGGAAGACAGAGAAATCTTTTAGCTTTAGTTTCTTAATCCAGCTAATTGAACCAATCTCCTAAACAAACATACAATTAGCCAAAAAGTGATCTAAAAAATTCATCAAGAATTATTTGTAGTCTAATAACTCTAATTTCTTATTAACGAGCTCGATAATTAGCCCCCGTCATCTTTTCAGATTATAACTCATGGATATTTAGTTTTTAGAGCTAAATCTAATGTAAGAGAACAAATTGTGTAGTAAAGTTTCATGTTGCTCGGATTGTCTTCTCCGAGAAATCAATCAGCTACATACCTGCCCCATAACTAACAAGATGACTGAATCGGGCATGCCAAGATGTCCCTTCCACATACCCCCAACAGGTATGCTCTCTTTTCAAATCTGCAACTATAGAAATTGAGTCTTTATACGAGGATGGAAGCTGTGTATGAAGTGCTTGATCTACCAACGCATAGAAGACCTTGAAAAGAGAAGTACTGTGTCAAAGTATATCTCTACAAGCTTTCCTGTACATTGCATGGTAAGATCCATTGTAAATTCATTTTGGAACTCGGAAAACCAACCTGGCGTTGCAACTCAATCGCAGCAAACATATTTTTTGCTCCGAGTAGAGATTTTACCAAGTTTTCTGGTATTGGGTCACCTGTTGAATAATGCTTGGAGAATGTCTTCAAGAACCGATAATCCCATGCATAATACCTGTAACCCCGAAAAGATGATTGGAGAAAGATTAATAATCCTTTTGCTCATTCAACGCCCGTTCACAGTGGAAAAACTGTGTGTATGTGATCATTGGGGTGCCTACGTGGGAACATGCACTCAGACATAAAGATAGATAGCATATAGTGTTAAATAATGTTACCTAATGGCATGCTTAGGATAGAAAATTTACAGTTGAAAATTCTAAATTTTGTTATTATTCCTTTAAAGCATCTAGATATAGAAATCTACTCACTCGAGGAGATTTGAAGGTGTTTCGGCAAAATCAAGTGCCACCCTTGTCCCTGAAAAATGTTGGTAATCCTGGGAGAAATATACCGTGAAAGATTATGACTATTCCAACAAGTATAATGTCATTTAATAAAGCCATCTTACCGTTCTTGAAAGCAATGAGTGAAGTGCATGCCCAAACTCATGAAACAGAGTTTCTACATCAGAATGGTGAAGACTCACTGACTGGAAATTTGACCCCGAGAAATTGCAAACAAGGGCTATTATCTGCATAATACTATGATATATGAAGCTTACGAATTGTGACATGCATACATTTCCAACTATCAACAGCATTTGTGTACCAACAACAATTGTAGATATGACAACTATGAAATCTGAGGGGTAATGTGGTGGGGAATGATAGTTGAGTTTCTAGAAAAGTAAAATGGCAAGAATTTTGATTTCAATTAACTCAGTTGAAGTTCAGGAAATTGACAAACATGAAATTAACAGAACTGAAATAAATAATGCAAACAAAAGTCAGAATCAAATTAAGAAATGAAATAAAACCTTTTTCAACATGCTTCAATGGAAAGACCAATATATAAGATTGTTTTTGAACACTAAAGAAGGGCCAGTAACAAGCATCCGGCTTTTATATTCACCGTGTTATATCACTCTTATAAATAGTTATTTCGTCCATCAGTTTAAATGAAACAGCATGAACTAGGAAGTTTAGTATGAAGTTAAGATTGACATGCAGAGTTCAATTCAATTATACATTTCAAATAATAATGTTATGATATTACTCATCATGGAGATAACATCAAACAAGTAGGATAAGTAAGCAATCTCTGCATACTGGTAATTGGTACTCTGTATCTGAGATTCTGCGCCCCCCTTTGATAGCAAAGTGTGCACAAATAGGATGCTTTCCCTTCCTTGATTTCAAATCAAGGTACAAATAACCCAAGTCCCCCTGCATCACAGAATATTATTCAAATGTCGAAAGATGAAATCATGTCCAAGTTTATCACAGAAAATACTCCAAAAGCCCATGCAAGGGCCAAAACAAAATAAATAACAGAAAGAAGAAATACAACAGAAATAAGAAACAGTTTAACTCTAGCAAGCGCCCGCACACGTGAGCCTAACTCTACCCTGCATGCCAGTAAACACGTGTGATCATATCACATGCAACATGCAAAATGGAAACTAGGAGTAGTTGCAGTCTTGCAGAATGATTGAAATTGAATGTAAACCCACCATAACAACTGGAATGAATAAAATTAATGAGCCCATAGAATTAGCATTTGAAAGATTCATGATGAAACATGATAAGATGAAATACAGAAAATGAAGCATGATGCATATTTGCAAAGATTCCACTGTCCTACATTCAACAAATCTTCCCGAGTAGGTGGGCATATGACTTAAAGCATAGATCCATGTATACCTCATCAGGATGATGAAGAGATAGTTTCAAGACATCTGGATGCCATGATTCACCAGGACAAAAAGGAATCTCACGAAATGTCACACCAAATAGTGACTTGGCCAGCACTTTTAATCCCTCAATACACTGTGCCAAAGAAAAATATGATGCAACAACCTGAAAAATCATAAAAAGTAAGTATAATCAATGAAACTATAGTGTATCAATATTAGCAAATGCAACGAATGATAGAAAGTAAATTATGCAATTATATCACTTTAGTATTATTTCTATTATTCCATCAAGGTATAGAGAAAATCCTGAGCATTGTGTTCCAGGATCATTGCAAGCTCCAGAGTAATGAAGATATTTCATATTGCACGCAGTTTACCCTGTAATTGTTGCATTGAAAATGGTGCATGTTATGAATTCCTTCGTAATGTTAACCAGATCTTAAGGCTTTAAGCAGTTGATCCAAAGATATCAGCTCATTCTCCTCAAAATAGTTTATATAACAGTCAATACACTATTTTTTCTCACATGTAAGGACAAATTCCATTGGTAGCTTTATGTGAACCTCTCTGTTTTAAAGAAAAAAAAAACAGAGAAAAAGACTGCAATTTCAAACACAAACTAGATTGAAAACAATAGGTAGCTAACACTGGAAGAGTTAATCAAGCAGCAAGTTGATGCTAGATAGAACGTACGTATTCAAAATGCCTTGATAGTTCCGCGATTAGAAGCAACATCGAATATATGATAAAATTGCAGCTGAATAAGAATTATAAGGTAAGGAAAGTGCAATTAACTGAGTAATCCAGATTGTGAGCAGAGGACTTCATCATTCTTGTGAAATATGCCTCGTCCCATGGCTCCAAGTCTTCAACGGATTGGCCAGTTCTTTCCCTCTTAAAACCTGAAATCTTCTTAAACTCCTGCAATGAGAAAACTACTAGCATAAAGGGAAAGAAAAAAAGTACCAGCTTTCATGTAATATAAGCTAGACTAGTACATCAACATACCTCCTCAGCCATGGGCCTGACCATTTTACTCATTTCAAGCAAAAAAGATAGAACTATTTCAGGTGATGAAGCCATATTCCCATTCAAAGCAAATTCAGAATAAGTTTTATACCCCAGGACCTGCGGATAATATCATGCAGCAGGGTTATAAAATTGGTATTCATTTCATTTCTGCAAGAAAGATACTGTTAAAATATAAAAGCTAGAAAACTAAATCCACTATAAGAATGGTGGACGAAAAAAAGAAAAGAAAACAATTGCTTTAGGGACAACTAAATTTATTGTTTGGAAATATTGCCTAGTCCATGTCTCCAGCATTCAGTGCATCAATTATTCAAGAAGATTAGTGCATCTACTAAGCTTTGTCATTTTCTTGTAGATCTGAAGAAAATGTTTGAAAAACTCTTTTGTTCCTCGAGGGAAAAGAACCGAGAGTGACAGTTCATGTTAACCACTATCCTTCTGACATCACACAATCTGTATCTCTAAAAATCAGCTTATATCTTCATTGAAGGAATCATTCGTACTAACCTCAGAGAGCTCATGGCGAGCTGAAATAAGCTTATCAAGAACTGCAAGGTTTCCACGTGGCGCAGAATTTCCAGCAATGTACGCCAGTTTTCTAACCTAGATAAGGTTAATAACATATGTGATTTATGTTAAACGAGGTCAAACAAGTTAAAAAATGATATAACTATGTGCTTCCTATCAACGCAAGCTAGAACATTCAACCAAAAGAAAGATATCCATGCATATGTACCAAAAACAAGGAATAATTGTTAATAGATTATTTTTATATTTGATTGAAATAGATTTATATTGCCTATAATTCGTATGCATTGGAAATATTTGACGTAGTATTATAATAAACCTCTTTTCTGGTATAGAAACCATCATCTAGAAACTCATTTACCCTGGCTAAGGCTGGGGGTTATATATAGACTATAGTTCATATATACCAGTATATTTATGAATTTCAAAATAGAAGGTACCTCTGTGTCAGGTGTCAACTGCAGAATAGTGCACAGAGCGTTAGATTCTGTCATAAGACGCAATCCTCTGTCTTTAAGATTGGAGTCCAGTCCTATTGATGCCTTTGGTGCAAACTGAGAAGGGCGGTAGATGGGCTTTCCAAGATGGTGCAATTGTTTTGGGATGCGTGAAGCCGGAAATATATCCACGTGACCTGGGTCATTGATGATATTTTCATTGAACCTGGTAAAACAAGAAAGCAGAAACACATAAAAAAAATCCCAGAGATTATTGTTCTCGTTTTTTATGGGCTAAATACAGGCACTAGTTATTGTAACTGGTTTATATATGATAATACTCACAAATTCAATCATTTAATTTTATCAATGTACTTACAACCAAATGTCATATCATCTAGCAAACAGACCCCGGTTCACAAAGCAGATAACCATAAGAATAACAAGAAACAATTATAATCAACATTTTGTAGCATGCCCTTACTCTGTGCAAGGCTGAAGCACCACTTTGTAGCATACAATGATACAAATGCATAAAACAACAATTAAAAGGCAGAGAAATGAGATGAAATATCCAAAAAAAACGAGCCTGGTATAGCTGTAAGAGTAACAGAAATAAGAAACCATAATGTTCTTCTGTAAGGTGTATTATGCACTTACTCTCTGCAAAGCTGAACTATGTCGATATTAAGATGATTGACTCGATCCAATTTCTCTGTCAAGGAAATCAGTGAGTCTAATTGTAAGAGAAAAAGACAAGAAGAATAGATTAATCGGCTATAAGCAAAGACTCTTTACCAGGGTTGAGATGAATTCCACCCTTCTCCAAGTCAATACGTAGATGACGGGCAGCCCTAAGAGCTTCTTCAGTAAGCAAGTGAGAATTTTTCTCAGCTCTTATAATTGCCTCATATATGCTAGGATTTGAGTTAAGATACTGCAAAAAGTAGTTTGAAATTATATTACTCCCGTAAATGCTAACAGATCACAGTCTTCATAGAAAATAATTTAATCCAAAAAAACTTTCAGGAGCCAATCTAAAGCAAATGCCAAAATAAACATTCTTTATATCAGACAATATTCAACAGGCAATGTTTTTTCCTGAGACACTGTACCGTGGAATTTTATCTAGCCATTGGCAGATAAATCATAAACAAGGTACATTTTATTTTTGAAAATCATGAATACATGAAATCTTACTACCACAATTCTGTCATAAAATACACTTCACAGAATCAACTCACTCAACAATTCTAGATCCTCTTTCAGAGACATTGGCACTCTTTATGTTTGAAAAGAAATATTAGCAATCACAAGTATAGAATCACAAAAGACAGAACTTGGAAACTATTGAATGATACTTTACATTTAATTTCATTCATTTGGAAAAAAATTGCTGACGTATGAATAATAGAGCCTCCTAGTTATTTTTTTAAAAGTCACAGTTTTGATTTAGAGGTTGATATATGCATGGCTAAACTACCAATTATTTGATGATGAGAATAAACCAAAGGGGGTAGTCACCTCACATGTAGATATTCATTTAAACGAAGAGATGCCTTGCTTGCCTCCCTGACAAATTCCCTGCGACAAGTACTAACATTAACATTTTAAAGAATTTCCCAAACCCAACATGTCACAAATAGTCAAACAAAGAGTTCACCTATCAGGATGAGTATGCCTACAAAATTCTGCAGAGTCAATCACTGTGCATACCTACGGAAACAAACACTAACTCGAATCAAGCAGTTACCGAAGGTCCGAAACACATAAAAATTTTCCCTTTCCAACTTTTATACATCTTCAATTTTAAATAGAAAGTAATACTCTTAACCTGGCATTGATTAGTTAAATCAATTAAATCACAAATCAAAACCTTCATAAAATTACCGTGTCAGATATTTCATCCATAGCTTTGATAATTTCAGGAGCTGAAGGCATTCCGGCAATATACTTAACGAGCTCATTAGACCTAACAATCAACAATCAGCAACATTGAGAAGTTTGTAAGGAATAGCAAAGGAATTCATGAAATCCTCAGTTTAATTACCGATCAACTGCGTCGTCGACCATGCGTTGGAATCCTTTGGCAGTTTTCAGGTGGTCAAATCCATAGAGTCCGGTTTCTTTGAGCAGCGGAGCAGCAGCGGAGTGTTGAAGCCGGAGACCATGCCTAAGATGCGCCGCTGCGGAGCGGCTTAGGGCGCGCAGCATAGCGGTGAGCAGAAGAGAGAGAGAGAGAGGGCTATCGCAGCGTGGAGGAGTGTGTGCGTATATGAAATGAATCCATTAATAATAAATAAATTAATAATAATAATATATTGTTTCGAATTATTTATTTTTAACGAGATGAGATGAGATGAGACGAGATGATGGGTAGTCCGTTCCGTTATAGTTGGAAGCACGTTTTTTTAAAAATGATAACTGATTTGAACGCACGTAACGTACGTGTGCTTGTCTTCTCCCTCCTTTCCCGCGAAAATCTCTCTCTCGGCTAAAACCAAAACACAAAGCTCCACCCAGAAATAAAATTCCACAATTCTCTGCAAAAACAGCAGATGCAATCCGATGTCCAGCCCCCCTCACCACTCCGAGATCCCGCTGCCGCCGCTGCGGACGCCCTCCATTTCCAAGCCCCGCAAAATCCCTCCCATCCCCTCCAGGCAGAAATCCAACACCAGCACCAACGCCAACGCTAACGCCGACGAAGACGAGTCTTTTGATTTCCCCGGCGCCACCAATGACCCGGAAACCGCCGATTCCAACATTATCGGCCCCTCCATGTTGGGGCTCAATCAGATCAGGACCAGCTCCGCGCCCCTGCCTCTCGACCAGGTCAATTGCCTCGTCGAGGCCCAAGGGATTGATGGAGACGAACCCAGGCCTAAGCTATCCATTGCTACTCAAAAATCCGCTGCCACTTCTATGGAACGGGGTGAGGTTTCTTTCCATTTTATGTGTATAAGTTGGATTGTGCGAGACTCTTTAGTTATTTGATGTTATGATTCTACTATCTAGAGTTTGGAAATGCCTACGGTATGGAAAGTTTTCCTTTTTTCTTTTTTTGGTGGTAGTAATATAGGATCGAGGCTTGAGCTTTTGATTTTGTTTATTGTAAGGATTACTTCAAAGTTCTTTCACTAAGTAAAGTATAATTTAGGTTCGACAAATTTGAAAATCAAGGGCTGGAAGATTATTGCTATCATTGGTAATGTAGCTTCCCATTTGTAGGCAAAAAGGTTCATTGGAGTCATTCAAAATCACTAAAAGTCTTGTCCCCTAGAAGGTCCGGGATAGAGGTAAATATTTTCCAATTTGTTTGGTTAAGTTCAATTCTTTAGCATTATTTAACTCTTCGTAATTTTGAAACAAGGTATATCTGGTTCGTTTATTTTGTTTTTATTGTAGGGTTATCATGCAGCTTTATCGAAGGAGATGCAGTCTCCACGTTTTCAGGCCATTCTACGATTAACTAGCGGCCGTAAGAAAAAGGCACCGGATATCAAAAGCTTCTCTCATGAACTTGACTCTAAAGGTGTCCGACCACTTCCATTTTGGAAATCTCGCGCCATCGGTCGCATGGAAGTATGTTAAGTTCACATGTAGCCTCCTCTTTCTGCTTGTGAGAACATAGTTTCATCTCTTTCTTCCTAAATGACTCATTTTTAATGATTCATTTAACTTGAATGGAACTACTTATCTCAGGAAATTATGGTTATGATACGAGTAAAATTCGATAAATTGAAAGGTGAGGTTGATGCTGACTTGGGCATTTTTGCTGGAGATTTGGTTGGTGCCCTTGAAAAGACTTCACAATCTCGCAGCAAAGAATGTTTGGAAGATTTGCTTGTTATAGCTAGGCAATGTGCAAAGATGTCTCCTGATGAGTTTTGGATAAAGTGTGAGGGCATTGTACAGATTTTGGATGATCGGCGTCAAGAGTTGCCTACAGGCAGACTGAAGCAAGTGCACACACGCCTCTTATTTATCCTATCTCGTTGCACTCGCCTTGTTCATTTCCAAAAGGAAATTGGTTATGAAGATGATCATATAACTTCACACCAGCTCAGTGACGTTGGTGTATACCCTGAGCGCCTTCGTGGATCATCTTCGAGTGTCACGGAAAGTCATGAGATGCAAACTAATAAGGTCGTCGAACAGAAACAAAGCAATCTGATCAACAATCAAAACAATACAACAGAGGAAGAGGATAACACTGCAAAAAGTGCTACTTCACAATCTCCAGGAAGCTTTAGGATGTCATCCTGGAAGAGACTTCCATCACATGCTGAAAGGAATAGGCGAGAACAGGAAACTGCTAGCTCCCCTGGGAAGGATAAGACAGAGGATACGCCACATAAAAACGAAATGAACAGTCTTGAAACCTCACCAACTGCAGTCTGCCAGGAGGAACATGGTGCTGAAGCCTTGAAGTCACAAAGAGAAACTTGGGGAGTTTGGGACCAACACCATATGACATATGAGGATTCACTGATTTGTCGAATATGTGAAGTTGAAATACCTACAGTCCATGTGGAGCAGCACTCAAGAATATGCACTATTGCTGACAGATGTGACTTAAAGGGTTTAACAGTAAATGAACGACTTGAAAGGGTTGCTGAAACTCTTGAAAAACTTCTTGAGTCCTGGACTCCAACATGCGTAGATGCAGGATTTGGAAGTCCTGAAGTTGTGAGAGACTCTGCATCATGTGCACAAGAAGACCTGGATGGGTTTTCACCAAAAGGGAACAGTTTGTCTTGCCGTTGTCCTGAAGACATGATGGATTACCTTAATGAGGCTGAAAGCTCTTTTATTGTGGATGAGCTTCACAGTTCTCCAAACATGTCGAGTGATACTCGGCCACTAACACCTGACCAAAGCAAGAAAGCATCATCGGCTGGGAGCTTGACTCCTCGTTCGCCTTTAGTAACCCCCCGAATGACCCAGATTGAGGTTCTTCTCAGTGGGCGTAGAACAATATCTGAACAAGAAAGTTATCAGCAGGTGATGCTTATGATACATTCTGCATTTTATGCTAGATGCTTGAGAAAATCCTTTATATAACCGCTACCATAATCTTGTAGTAAATGGCATTGCTTTATAATATATTCGTTCCATGTAAGCATGTTAATCCATCACTAGGATTTCCTAATAGGCGCTTCATCGCTTTGTCCTGCTCTTTAGCAAAAGGTAGCCTGCATAATTAGTATTTGTTGATGAGCATGTAAGAGTTCCACTTCTCATAAGTGAATTATCCATACACGTAAGAGTCTATTTTCCAGTTTTCCACAGATAAAAAAAAAAAGAAGCAATTTCTGGAACTTTTTACTTAGCAAAAGAAATGTGATTTTAAAACCTTAATTTGGTTGCATTCTCTCTTTTACCTTACTTCAACCGAATCATTTATGAATGCAGCCTACTGTTTCACCCAAAGTATCACTTTATATGGAACTTTTAATCTTATAGTTTCAAGATGTTTTGATTTGATGTAATATTTATTCTAATAATGGTAACTGAAGATTCCCTTTAAAGGGTTAGCCAAGATTTTGTGCCCTTTGCTCATTAGTTCATATATGGAAAAAGTTATTTGCAGATTGAATAACTTATTGCAATATTAAACTGTTTAACAGATACGTAAGGTGCTGGACATTGCTAGATCTGTAGTAAATCTTAACAAGACTGACTACAGTACATTGGAGTTCATGCTTGAGAAATTAGATGACCTCAAATATGCCATTAGCGATAGGAAGGTGGATGCTCTTGTTGTTGAGACATTTGGGAGGCGCATAGAGAAACTGATACAGTAAGTTGCAATTTCTATGTATGTTTTGCAATGCATGCATGTATCTGAAACTTTTCTGATCTAGCCCTGTAAAGATGATAGAGCTTTGGTATTCATGTTGGCACGAATACATATATCCTTGAAGATGAATGCAAATAGTCTATATTAACTACTCATGGAGGGGCTTAGGACTATAAAACTTGTTAGGCATCACAGTGTAAGAAGAGTAGCATGGATATTTTGACATAAGCATGTGGCTTTATTTAATTTTTCAGATCTTCTTGTTATCTATATTTGACTCCATTTGGTTGATCATGAATTCTTCAGGGAGAAATATGTATCTCTATGTGGGCAGATTGATGATGAAAAGGCATTCTTACAAAATACCATGGCTGATGAGGATAGTTCAATTGAAGAAGAGACATCACGCAGTTTACGTGCAAGTCCTATTAATCCATGTACCAAGGATCGAACATCCATTGAGGATTTTGAAATAATGAAACCCATAAGCAGGGGTGCTTTTGGACGAGTGTTTTTGGCCAGGAAAAGGGCAACTGGTGACTTATTTGCGATAAAGGTCAGTGTATCCAACAAACTGCCAAATGGACAGGGTTTTGGACCGGTTTCTTAAGTTTGACTATACATTTTCTTTTTAATGAACTCTAGCTTTGACCTAATCTTAACAGGTTTTGAAGAAAGCTGATATGATCCGCAAAAATGCTGTGGAAAGTATCTTAGCTGAAAGGGATATTTTAATATCCGTTCGCAATCCTTTTGTGGTGAGAAGTTCTGGAATTTGAAGATTGTGCCCTTAATGAGAGTAAACAGTACATAATTGTTTTTTTGAAACCTTACTAATATATAATTTGACAATGAACAGGTCCGATTTTTCTATTCTTTCACATGTAGGGAAAATCTTTATCTGGTAATGGAGTACTTAAATGGAGGAGACCTTTTCTCCCTGCTAAGAAATCTAGGTTGCTTGGAGGAGGATATTGCACGAGTATATATTGCAGAAGTTGTAAGATTTTCTGTTACTTTTGTCTTATCTCATAGATGATAGATTCATCCGCACTTAATTAATCTTTAACAGACTTGACTTATCTTTATGTAATGCTTTCAGGTGCTTGCTTTAGAGTACCTGCACTCCCAAAATGTTATTCACAGAGATCTGAAGCCCGATAACCTCTTGATAGGTCCTGATGGCCACATCAAGGTCAATATATAGAAGTATATTCTTGTATACAACATAACCTCTGAAGTTTGATGCCAGATTTTTTGTGTTGGATAACCCGTTCTTTACAAACTAAATTAGAAGATAAGGGATATTGATGTCACATCAAGCACTTTCGTTTGACTAGGGCATAGATTTAAGGAATGTAGTTTTATGCATATTTAGTTTCCAGAAGCTTCTTTTCATCTATGAGATTCCATTTCTGCTGAGAGAGCTTTCACTTTGATGCAATGAAAACCTTCACAGTGTATTTACATGAGCTAAGTAAACTAAGTAGACTGTGGCACTAGAGAAGAACACCTTATTCTTTTTCTTAATGATGCAAAATGGTGGTGAAATTAACAGTCAAAACTATAGCCTGTGTTCTTTGAAGTTGTATAAGTAGATATAGAAAATGTTTACCTGTTATCTCATGATTTATTAAAGTAAGTTTTCCTTCTATGGCGGTGAAAAATAGTTGTTTTAAGTGATGTGAGTTGTCTTAGAATGAGAGGTGATCTATTTGATGGGCAACCTTATGTGTTTGATGCTTCATAATCCTTTAGTTCTTTAAGCATTCATGAAGACGAGTCTACATTACTATGGATACTTGTGTAAACTTTCTAAATTCGTTTCCTACCTTGACAGTTGACAGATTTTGGGCTCTCCAAAGTTGGTCTCATAAATAGCACTGAGGACTTATCCGGACCTTCTGCTTTTCTTGGAGATGATAAACCAAGAAATTCAGTGCACTCATCACAAAAAAGAGAACAAAGGAAAAAAAATTCAGTTGTAGGAACTCCTGACTATTTGGCGCCCGAGATACTCCTCGGCATGGGACATGGTTTGTGGTCTAAACGTTTTATAAAGAAAAAATGTCAAAGTACTTGATTCTTATTCACGTTCAAGTGTTTCAATCTGCCCCAATGCTTTTTTTTTAAAAATAATTTTAGGCGCGACAGCTGATTGGTGGTCTGTAGGGGTTATCCTGTTCGAGCTCATAGTAGGTATTCCACCTTTTAATGCAGAACACCCACAGGTATGCCATGTGGCTGTTTATAAAAGGATTGATGGTTTGTTCGATGCCAACATTTTTGTTAGCTTCATTGGGATTAATAATACATGGAATTTGTATGACATTTCTAAGACTTGTTTAGAGTCCATATCAAATACATAAAAAAAGCTCTAAAAATAATTCAGAAAACAGAATTTCGTTTTAACGTGGCTTACTTCCATGATTGTTTTGTAGAGTATTGACTTCATCGCTGAGAACAAAACACAATACGATAAAAACATATATGAAATTGTGATCTTTAATATCCCTTTCTGAACACATTCCATAGCCCACAAATTCACTTAGTTAATTTGTTGCTCGGTGCAAGTGCCAAAAGCATGACATACTGTTCCGTTGCACTTTGTTTTACTAATCCATGACACAATGTATCCATGTGTGAATAATCAAAGGTGGGTCCTTATATCATCAACTAAAGAACTTGCATTTTCTGCAGTATTATAAGATTCCAGTGACATGCTTCCTCTCACAAACAAATTCTTCTGCTTGAATTCCCTTCAAATGTTGTGGAATCATGTATGTTTTGGAGCTTGTTCTTTGTGTTAAAAGTAAGGAAAGCGATTCATCTGATCCATTAATGATCTCAAAATGTTCCAAACACCATTCCGGGATAAATATTCGAATTATCAATATGCTTTCTTTTGAAATTTGGAAATCCAGTTCGTAAGGTGGTATTCATCGAAATATGTCAAATAGCTGACATGGTGAAATAAGCTCACCCCATTTCATTATGTTAAACCCACATGTATATTATGTCAACAGCTTATTGTGATAATTTTTCGAACTACCAAACTCTATCTCATTGATAGTCCGTCCCATGAAGCGAAAATACTTTTTTCCATATGGAGTAGATGGTTATAACATTGAAATAATTGATGAATGAGTTTCCATTTACGCATTAAGGACAATTATAACAGTTGCATTATTGATAGTTCTTTCATCTGATGCAGCAAATTTTCAACAATATTATAAATAGGGACATCACATGGCCTAGGGTTCCAGAAGAATTGAGTTTTGATGCTTATGATCTTATCAACAAGTAAGTCATATTTATTCTTTCAACATACTCTTCAGGTTGGTGAATAGAACCTATTCCATTTGAACAACTTTTTCTTTTGCTGTGTTGATCACAATAGAATCTGCTCACATGAATATATTTATCTTTGACTATCGAGGCCTGAATGAAGAAACTTTTTCTTTGCGAAGACCCCATCCCAATCAAATTATGTTCTTTCCCTGGGCCTGAAATGGAGCCATTGTACAGCCAATGGATCTCCATGCCATTTATGCATTTATAATGATAAATGAAGAAAAGCTCCATGTGTGTGTGTGTTTTAAAAAAAAATCTAATTCACTCTTGTTTTATACATTTATGGTTCACCACAACAAATGATGATCATTGCTTGTTCAGGACTATGTTTATCTTCTGCCTGAAGCGTTTATGAAGAAATTTATTCTTTATGCTGGTCAAGATGATGATTACAATTCCTTTCATCCCACTTCTTTTGCTACTCTAAAAGTTAATGCTACTTGTGTGCATTTACTATATTTATATATGCATGCGCTCTTTCTTTTGCAACTTCTAGTCATCAGGACAAGCAATAACCAGAGTACTATACTTTGGCTGGTTGTTTGAAGTAAGAAATTGACCAACATGTTAGGCTTTTTTACTTGTGGATCATAAAGTTGAAAAGTCCATTTTCTGCTCCTTTTCAGATTGTTGATTGAAAACCCAGTTCAGAGACTGGGCGCGACTGGGGCTGGAGAGGTAATTCGAAAGTTAATGGGTGATCCAAATGATCATAAAGACATATGAATGATTTGCTGTTCCTTCCTTCGCAGGTTAAACGGCACCCATTTTTTAAAGATATTAATTGGGGTACTCTGGCAAGGCAGAAGGTCTCTCATTCTACTTTATATTGCTGAAGCACCTCATTTTTCCATTCAACACACCAAAATCATTGGTTACTTCAGAATTCTTTATTTGACTTCTCTCATCATGACACAGGCAGCGTTTATACCTTCGGCTGATGCACACGATACAAGTTATTTTATGAGCCGATATATATGGAATCTGGAAGAGGAAAATGCTCATGGAAGTAGCGAATGTGATGAAATGACGGATACAGGCAGTGGATCCCGCAGCAGCAGCTCATTTCTACTGGATGAAGATGTAAGTTCGTTTTGACTGATAAACAGCATCATATCTTTTAAATATCAAAGGATATTTAAAAGAAATGATTCAAAAGATAGCTGAGGAACAGTTACAGGATGCATTCTGCTTTCCTTTTATTCAGCATGTGAAGTTAACACTGCCTTGTTCCTGGATACAGGGGGATGAATGTGGAAACTTAGCTGATTTTGGTGTTCCGCCTCTTGAAATGAAGTACTCTTTTAGCAATTTCTCGTTCAAGGTGACGTGACGACTCTCACTAATAATCAATCTTAATTTATATAATTGTTTCCACAAGAATATGTTCCTGCTGCATGAATTATGCCACAAGTCAGATATCCGTTATGGCTGCTGCATTGCAATATATTGATCTTGTTGAGCCTGTATGAAGCTAACCACCCACAGATGATTTTATAATATCTCTCTCTCTCTCTCTCTGTTTTCATCAGAACTTGTCACAGCTAGCTTCGATTAACTATGATTTGGTTACAAGGAACAAAGAGTCAGGCTGAAACCATCTATTTCAAGAAACTGGTGTTGAATGGTTGGTGTGAGGATGTCAAAGTGGAGTCTGGTTGGAAGGTGATTCAGGCTACATGTTTCATATACAAGGTGGACCAAGAATTGTACTAACAGCATACTTCATAAAACTAATAATTCTCTCTCTCTCTCTCTCTCTCTCTCTCTCTGAGTATTGGTTTAGGGGTAAAATGTGTTGTTGATGATTCATTATTTTTATGGTTGGAGCTGTTTGAAGCTCCTTTGTGTGTACATACACAATTGAGAAATAAGGCAATTTTGGTAGACTGCACAACTTTTTGTGCTGTCTTTTAATTTGTTGTGCTATTTTAAGTAAAATACATTTTGTATGTTATATGTAGTTTTTTTACAAGTATTTTGCGATTCAGAAGAGTAGTTCTTTTGTTTGATAATATTTACAAACAATTAATTAATTGAGTGAATAAAAAAAGAATTAAAAGAAAAGGAGAAAAAAAGAATTAATGCAAAATTGCATTTCCTTGAAAAGAGAAAAAAATCTGACGTTACTGTACGGACGGACAGCTTATAAAATGCCACCTCGCCACTAAAACTGATTTCTTCTCCAAACTCTCAACTACGCTCGCGTCTCTCTCCCTCTGCGCCGTTGTAGTGTTTGCAGAAATGTGGAGGCGCGTGGCTTCTCTCTCGTCCCTGATTTCAATCTCCAAGCCGCGCCTTCAAAATCAGGCATTTATCGGTTTCGCCTTTTGTATCACTTCGATTGCTGCTCTACTAAGACTAAATGAAGGCTCTTCTATTCTACTCTCAGGTGCAGGTAGCCTGTGGATTCAATGCTTCCCAACTTTTCTCTACTCAAGTTCTGAATCCGGTACTGTGCTGATTTGCTTCTGCATTTTGTTGGATTTTTACGGCGAAATTAGTCTTGATTTTCGGTTTCTCTCCCGCATTTCTTGTGTTTGCGTGGATATAATGATAAGCGGTTTCCTCATTCAACTGGAATTGGATTTCTGTAGGGTTTATGCTCACTGCCTTAATTTCTCAAACATTTACATACTCGGGGAGCTTCATGAACTTGATTAGTTTCTGTTTATTTTTATTTTATTTTATGTTTATTCCCTTGAGATTTTTCTGCTCGAGTATGTGTAATTCTGATTAGCTATTAGGTACTTTCTTTTACTAATTTCTCACTTACCTCTTCTTGACTCGACCAGTTTATTAATGTTCACGGCTCCACGAGTGTGGTAGCTTAGTGGTGGACCGTATGTCTCACCTTTATATAGGTGAGTGATTGGGGTTCAATCCCCATTTCCCCTCCCCAGTTGAAAAAAAAAATGTATTTGAGGGGGATAACATCTTTCAAGGTTGTGTTAGGAGAGGATTAGCTACTCGATGGTCTTTTTTTTTTTAAGCTTGGCATTTGAAATTCGCTTTTCAACCGAGAAAAGTCTGGTTTCAAATTTTTAATTTTGTCGATCTTACAATGCTCAAACGATTTTGATCTTACATGGTTTTGGTTTCTAATGGACACAGGCAGAAGATGGAGAGACTGGTTCAAGAAGAAAGCCATTTGTAACATTTGTCTTGGGTAATAAGCTACTCCCTCCGTCCCATTGAAGTAGTCCCATTTCCCATTTTTGTTTGTCCCATAAATTAGTCCCATTTTCCTAAAATGGCAAATTTTTTCACACTCACCAATAAAATATTAATTCCACTACACTCACAACCCTTAATCTCCGTGCCGAAAAGAAATGGGACTACTCTAATGGGACGGAGGGAGTATAAAATAAGCTGCTTATCTGTATCATCATTAATGATCTTCTATTTTGTGTCCCAAATTGGCGGTCTTGTTGTATTTGCTTGTGTTTTCTTATTTATAAGTTCTAACTATGGTATATTTCTGCTATTGATCCTTTGGCAGCATTCATAGCCAAAGGATCATTTGTCCCAAATTATGTTATTTTCCTTTATTCAGCCTTGATACACTGATGAATGATGATCTCAAAGGATTTACTGTGTATGATTGTTTTAGCATGATACCCAACCTTATTGAGTTCCAAGGGTTATGGTTGTTTCTGTTGAGTTTCTTTACTTAGCCTTGTTATGCTAATGCAATCCATTTTATTACTCATTCGTTGAAATCTATTGGTCAATTTTAGATTATTAGACTTCGTAATTTAGCATGGTGTATGCTGGTAATGATATACTTCCATATGCAGATGGGAAATTCTGAAATTATAGCTGTGTTACAGGTGGTCCAGGTAGCGGAAAAGGTACTCAGTGTACAAGGATTGTTCAGGCCTTTGGGTTTACCCACTTGAGTGTTGGGGACCTGTTGAGGAAAGAAATCTCATCAATAAGCGAAAATGGGTAAGCACTAGAATTTTGCATCTCATCTGATATGAATCTCTTGTTTGATACAACTTTTGGATATTGAATGTTGATGATGATTTATCTGATTGTAGTTTAATGATTCTTAATACAATCAAGGAAGGGAAAATTGTTCCCTCAGAAGTGACTGTAAAACTGATAAAAAAGGCCATCGAGGCAAGTAAAAGTGATAAAATTCTTGTCGATGGCTTTCCTAGAAGTGAAGAGAATCGTATAGCATATGAACGAATTGTGAGTTCAATTATTTTCCTTTTCAACTTCTGTCAGTGATTTGAGTTCATCTTTCAAGCTAGTTATCTGCGATGGTATACACAATTATGCCAGCCATGAAATTTGCCATTGGCGTGTATTGAATGGTGAGTCATCTCTATGTAGATTGGGACTGAACCAGACATTGTGCTTTTCTTTGATTGTCCTGAAGATGAAATGGTGAAACGAGTGTTAAACCGTAATCAGGTACTTTCTCCTCATCTATTTTCTCATGTCATTGTTTATTCTATTGTGGCCCAAAATGCAAACTGATAAATTTTTAATGTGTAGGGGCGAATTGATGATAATATAGATACAGTGAACGAAAGGTTAACAGTTTTTTCAGAACTGAACCTTCCTGTCATCAAGCATTATTCTGAGAAAGGAAAACTTCACAAGGTATCAACTTGGTTTATTGGTGGCAGCTACATTTTCAGTAAACCCATTTTATTTATCACTTTGTGAGCTGTGGACATTAGATTCTATTTATTCTGAGATGGGAGTGAGAGATCTTCATAATGCACATGTAATTAATAAACAAATTTCTACATGCTTATAAATAAAAGGCACATAAGTACATGCACACACAAATAAACAAAGAAGTTGTTTATGTACCTTTTTATCTCTCCGTGGTTGGTATTTTGTTCTATTCAGTAACACTGGAATCTATACAATTTTAACAACTTTTAAATGCTTGCAGATTGATGGTACTGGATCGGAAGATGAAATATTTGCAAGGGTTCTCCCAGTTTTTGCTGCTGCATTGAGGTATCCAAAGTTCTGAGCCTTTTTTTTTTTGGTATTAAAAAAATGTGATACACATGATACTTTCAGGGGCTCTTGGTAACTTAGGGCTTAGAAATTTGCCATTACATTTATACAGTCTGTCAGTCTCTAGTGTTTGTAAACCTGAACGCCACATGCAGCTTTAAACTTGTACTTATATTCTTTACTTCCAGGCAATCTGATGAAGATGATCCCGTGACCTCAGAAACCATATGAACTTCGTCTAGATCATCCTTTCTGATGAATGATCTGGTTTTAAGCTATTACAGATAATAGTTTTGTATGCTAGAGAAACTCAAAATCTGGTGGCAGAGTGAGGTTTAACCAGTCCAGGGACCAAATCCATTATGTTTTATGTAATTCTAGTTACACATATAGATGTAGTACTTGTACATAAAAACAGTATCACGCTGCACTGATATGTCATGTACGCGAAACCCTGTGTCATGCCAGGGGAAATTTTCAAACAACAAATAATGAACTTGCATAAATGGAGGCAGACTGTTGTGATGTGTTGTTTTATTAACTCTACTAGATGAAATATTAATCTGTATGTCACTATGGGAGTGAATATAAAAGATAAAATGTGTAGTGATTAAAAATTTTGGACTTCTAGTAGAATGCTTACATTTATAAGTAGGTTATAGTAACTGTAGAAAGTGTGTAATAATGCTTGCAGCTAAGGAAATGCTATTTATGGTTTTTCAGTGATGTGGAATAAAAATTGCTGATGCTTCAATTTGATTCCTAATTTGTTAATAAGGGGTAGTTTTCTACATATGAAGGGGGTGGTGAGATTGATCAGAAACTTTGAAAAGTTTTGTGTGATTTTCATTAGGAGATAAGATAACTTTAGAAATTGGGATGAATAATTATAGTAGTTGCAAATTGAAATAGAATGGATGGAGGCTATAAAAACACAAGTGGCTCCATTTAATAGTCACATTCATGTGAATTATCAAGTTGAAGGGCCTATATGTATTATATTTATATATGTGGGACTGGAATCCCTTAATTAGTTTATTAATTTTCGTATTGCCTAAATATCTGTTCTCGTTTGAAATTAATATAATTCAGTGTCTGGCTAAGAATGAATATAAAAGTAAATGCCGACATCTCTTATTGTTTTGTCACAAAAAAAAAAAAAAAAAAATGGTATGATTAATTAATATTAATAATTGATGTACAATAGTAGTATAGTACTCTGTGCTTCCCAAACTAAAGGTCGACGGAATGAATATGCACAAACGAATATTATTTAAAATAATATACAAGAAATTCAAATCCAATTAAATAAATATTAAAAATTTTAATGCACTAATCCTCAAAATAATGTGAATATAAAATTAAAATAATAAAATGAGAATTTTAATATCCAAATTATATTCCAAGCATTTTAGTTTTGTTGTTTGTTCAAATAACTTTTGCA